>JARJDV010004550.1:0-13450 GCA_030264675.1 Anaulacaspis nigra
TGTCGGTACAATACAATTTAGATTAAAAATTGAACAATTAATAAAATTACAAAAACTATTAAACTTTAATACGCATTAATACATATTAGCTAGCATTGAGTAATATAATTCGAATTATAAAAATCGGTGGAGTAGTTTTGGAAATATAATGTTTTGAAAAAAAAGTTTTCAGCCCACTGTGCACAGCGGAATAACTATAATCACGCTCCATGGTTTTTCAGCTAAGCAGCGCGGGCACATGCAGTACGATTTTTTAATTATAGGTGCACCGATTTTATTAGTTTTCTAATTACCGCGTACGACAAGTATAAGCCACACGTTTCGCCTTTTACCGATCCGTGAACCTACTTGTTAGATTATGTAATAATTGTTTGAGGTGCTCCGTGAATCAATAATGCTAATAACAATCGATTATATCACTTTAATTAATGCGCCAAACACAGAGTGAATTATTATATGTTTGGACATGTACAAACTCGGGTGTAAATGTTTCGAAAAAATAAATAAAAACTTGCTCGTAAGAAATATAACATAGGTGTGACTATCTGGGTGACTATGCATTCATTGGATTTGAATAAATCTCTATAATCGATGAGCGTTTTTCTTCGTTTGCGGTTGGTATTGGTTACTGTAGTTAGTATAATAAATTATTGGTGCTTAGATGATGCACGCTTGGATAAGCCTTCTGCGGGAAGCGCACGATGCGCAGATTGACTTCGTTGGCGCTGACTGTCCTTCGGAAGAACTTTTGAAAGCGTGTGGTCAGCGCCCAGAGATTACCCCCGTCCTTCTCGGCCCATCGTATCTCAGAAAGGAATTGCAGACGGGCCTTGTCATATGCAACCAAGCTATTGACATGTATTTTATTATGGTTAATCATCACAAGCGCCCGAAAACCATACTTACCTTTGTTGATTCGTCTTCGGGTTCCACAGCGCCAAAGAAGTTTCGGTCAGCGGACTAAAGTAAAGAGTGTCTTCTCGTGGATCCACAGCAAGCGCAATTCCCTGCGAGGATTTTTTACCGACGAGTTGAACGGACAATGCTTCATTTTCGGCCAATGGTCCTTTACGTAAAATGGATGTGCTTACGCTGAATATTCTATCCGTTGCCAAGGGTTGATAGAACAGAGTGGCCATGTTTGGAGAAAAGGCAACACCAACGACACCATCCATAAGGGTAAACGCTTCACCGTCAATGACATGGTCACCAAAATCTGGATCGGGAAACATGCTCGGATGCATAAAGCGCCAGATGCTATCTTTTGACGAATCATAAACGAGTATACCTACAATCGATACGGCTAAATTAAAAACAGAATTCGAGCAGGTGGATGTTTAGGGAACACACCGGGAGCGGCTGTATCGGTCATATAGATCATTGCAGAATCGCAAGCTCCCTGAGTCTCATCGATCACCAAATTGGTGGTAAGTGTCGCAGGACGAAGTACCTCCTTCGGGAACACAATTGTCCGGACCACTCTGTCAGTTTTTAAATCAATTATGACTAGTTTCGGCATGCAAACACGCTGGAAATTATCGATTGATGTTTGAATACCAGAGTCGAGAACCTGGAACACAGACAAACACAGATTGTTTAACAATTTATTGCAGTTAATTGCACACATACCCACAAACGGTTACAGGAATCTTGACGTATGCGGTAAACTGAAATTAAACCGGTGCATGTGTTGTTACCGGCCACGGCACTGTGGAAACTCCAATCGGGATACGCCTGCAATTGCGGACTCGATCCCTTCGGTGTATTACGAGGGATGAACGCCAACGTTGGACCGACGCCAGCGCGTAATCGTGGCGCGGCGATGATGAGTTTATCATCCGTAATCTCCAAACCTGTGAACACCGTATTCTCCGGCTTGTAGTTACCTCCGTATTTGTAATCTGGAAAATTGTAGTCGAGGAAATTCCATTGATTGATGACTTCCAAATCTAGTGCACGTGTCAGTGCGATGCACGCAAGTAGAAGACATAGACGGAGCATAATTATTTGCGCCTTTTTCATTTCCCAATGGTGTCTGTAAATTGCAAATTCATTGAGGTGATTTTACGTAGGCAACTCAGCTAAAGCATAAACAGTAGTTGCGCAAGCATACTTTTAACCATAAGAAGATGAATAATTATGTTACTTGTCTGTACTGTTCTATAGGATTTTGAAGGTAAACACAGCAAAGGAATGAGCGAATAATTAAAAACCTTGACTGTTGACTTTCGCTTTTGACTGAATGAATATGCATAATGTCGGAAGGTTAAAGATAACTTTTGGTCAACTATTATCGTCTAAAAGCTAGATATAAATTGAGCTCTTACTCTGCGTGTCCAGAATTTCTCACGTAGAGAACAGATTTTTACAAGTACAGATTTTTATGCAAACGAGTGCGAAAAAAGTGCAAGCGAAAGCATTTTGTAACAACGCTCCTCATGTGTCATGCAATTCTACTGGAAAATCTGTGGCAAGTGAAATGCTTTCACTTCATCGAAATAAGTTCATCGACTTTTTTCATGCACTTGGTAGTTTTCTCTACACGCGCTGAGATATTTGTGTACAACTTACGAGTTGCAAATGAGCACAATTGCGCTTGCGAATAAGGGCGCTAAAACAGAATGATATTTATGATGCTTACATGCGCTTGAATTTAGAATCAATGATGCTTTAAAAGATACGTTTCAATGATAGTGCACGCTGCGCAATTGTCCAGTTTGAAAAGTGAAACTTTATGATTTGTGCTATTCGTGTACAACCACACTATTTTACAAAATTACTAAAATTAGACGAAGATCAAATGAGAAACTTTTACTGTATATAGATTGAAGCAAACTGTTGAAGCTGTGTGCAACACAAATTGACTTGCAAATTAATTAGATCAAATTGTATAATATACTTATGCTTAAATCGAAATTGAGTATAACGAACTGGTTCTTTATTGTTTATTCATGTTTATGGCTAATTGTTTATTACAATACTCTTAAACATTCATTGAAACATTTAAGTTTAAGATATGGGCGTACGCAATTTTGAGTATGCCTGTTCAACATTGACCTGAATTATTTGTTTGTGGTCCAATTCAACATCGCGGCGCACTGTAAAGTTTGTGCATATTCAAATAGATTAAGGAGTAGATAATAAATTTCTTGAAGTCGCACATCTCTACGCATTTTATTACATAATCAGCACACATCCAATAAAAACACTATTAAAATTTTAAGCTAATTGTTGTGTAAATTTCATGCCAAGACTATGCAATCCAATATTTTCTATATAGATTAGCGACCTGTACGAATTTTAGAGTTACTGACATTTACGCTGCGTTCTTAAATCCATAGGTACGACATGGAAAACTAATTGACATTATTAGAAATTACGTGGAAGCTCTCAAGGTGCGCGAGCAAATTGTTTTCTTATTCTAATTGGAGATCGTATTTTAATGCATATATAATCATATACAATAAATATTAAATTGCACAGTCAGATGAAATGCAAGGACCATCAATGTTTACGTTGATGATATGATGTGATATCAACTTCTTACTCTTCTTTGATGTGAGCATTTTTGGAATTTCCATAATATTTGTTCACAATAAGAAAGACGAACAAACGTGTGAACAGCATTGAATAAGAATTGAAAGCCGACCGGGAACAAAAGCATTAAATGTTTTTTGCGCTGTTGGGAGTGGCGCCTCAACATGGGTTGGGTGCTTTTAACCATGCCTCCGATCATGTGAGCGCATATAAACGTGTTGGCAAAAACCATTTACCCCATGTGCGTGCGATGTGAATAATTATGAGTGTTTAATGATTGCTCTGCTAATTGAAATAGCGCACCTGACGGCAATATCCAAGCGCGTTAGGAGTGAACGACAAGAAAAGTCATTCATTTTTCATTTGTGTGAGGATTTTCTGCGGTAGATCCGTGTAGCAATCACTAAATACCATTGCGTATTTGCATAAAATCATTTATGTGATTCATTTCGTTAGATTGCACTAATGCAGTTTGATAACAATGGATCCAGTCGCGCAGCTCTTTGTCAATCGCCGACTATTGTTGTATCGAATTAAAACACACAAATACAGTTTTGATGCTTTTTTAACACGTCCTTCGTTGCTGTATTCGGTCGATTCACAAATTGTTCAGTTAATATGATTTGACCAAATTTACTTTACGTTTATTTTGGCATAATAACGGCGCTCAGAAAATTGTAACAACCATATACTTGTGCGATACTTGTGTGCGCAATTGGATCATCGAAAGTGAAACGTTGGAAACCACACTCGTGTAAGGAAAAGCGAGTCGTGTGTTACATATTTATGCCGAAAGGAACAAAGCAGCTTCGATTTCTATGCGGTGTACCTGGATGGAATCACATTTCATTCAAACGCACGGTGCGTGTGTACCCCGCGAAGAGAAAGTACTCAAATATTATCATCGTCTTTACCGTCTTTCAGTTAAGGTCAAGACTGTTTTTGCAGCAAAATCATTCGTGCACTGCACACCATAATAATCAAGTCGTCAACAGCTCGTCAATTTTTGAATTTCTTACCTTCGACAAGAGTATTCCTGTACGATTGTGCGTACCGGCAGAAAGTTGTCGTTCGTAACCAGGTTTGTCTGCTAGGCACACCTCCAAAACGGCCCGACGCGTACGTATGAGCGCAATAAGCGAATGGAACTTTTACGTTTTTAAGAATGCGTGCCCGCACCAAACGCCAATCAACAAGTGAGTAATCGGTACGCGCCTGCAAAGTTTATATATGCAGAATGAAAGAACGGCCGCGCGCTCGGCAATCCAATGCAAGGATCAGGAGACGTTTACTCATTTGCGCGAATCGCATTGCGTCGCATGTACCGGCTACGATTTCAATACCCCTTCATTCCCACGCGAAAGACGGCCACGATAATAGATATTCGCCAAAGCTGACTACAGCGTGTGGCAGCGACCGCCGGCCGTTGGTCATTCACAACAGCTTGTGAATATTGTGTCAAGCGTTCTAAAACAATAGCGCGCCATTCTCTTTAAACAACACGTAACACGGAATTCGATTAAGAATTTTGATTGCCATGTATCGAGTTCAAATGCGCACCGCACCGTGGTGGTTTTTCTTGACGTGTATTCGAATTAGCTGAAATTTTACACGCGTATTACGTGCACAGTGAATTGACGTTAAGCGAAGGCGAATTAGCAAATATCATTGTTTTTGAAGCATAACAGTACGTCCGGATTTCATGCTTGTGTCATCGACATGCAGGCCACAAACTGAAGGTCGTATAATTGAGTTCGAATGTGACGCGCGCATGTACCTGCAATCAATGAATCTTGAGCGAACGGGTGTTGGGCCTGATTCAAGTCAATTTACAATTATTTAAATCATATAAAATTTTTTCTTGTGTTGTAAACGTGTATAAAGACAATATTTGAGCATGTACAATTCGCAACGGCTTTGGTGCAAAAAGAAGGTCAAATAATTAAATAATTTCAGGGAAACAAACGAACTTTCCTTAATGATTATACTAATTGTTCGTATTTTTGGGTGATAAAATCAACGCAAATAATATTTGCGTAATCACTCGGTATGAAAATTGAATCCAAAATTAAAATTGCGTCCTTGATCAATCGATATTGCGACATCCAATTTCTAAATCAATTACTCGATAGTTAGGATTGTCCGCGTCCGTTTGTGATATGTGCTTGCCATACATGTATAATACGCTCGATTCTGGATATCCTTTCACTTGCCATATCCTAGACGATTTTTATATCGTTCTAATTTAATTTGATTATCTAATAGTTGGACAAATTATAGATTTCGTTAGTGTTTCGATATTTCGATGAAGTAAATAAACTATCATCAATGGAAATTCTCAACCTGAGCCTGCTTGTTTTATACAATATGTAGACAAATCTGTGCGATGTCACGTTCCTACCATTACGATGTGTGCTGAAACAGCGCAGCTTCATTTGCCATACTTATCGCAATGACTAGTGACTGGAGATGCAGCAAGATGTACGCAATTGAACAAATCAGCGCAAGAATTTCCGAAAGCTGCTCACAACCAATTGCACGTTTGCAACTACATTCCCCATTCCCCGTTAATTACGTGTGTTTTTTCTCGCTAAAGATAAGGAAAATCTACATACTAATTGATGGCATTTGCGTGCGACTCAATACCAATCGAATAACAATTAAAACTATCCGAGTTAAACCTACAAGTTGAACAAATATTTCTTTAAAAAGGTGTAACCAGTTCACGTATAAAAACTTTGATCAATGTCGTCTTTGAACGGATGTGTTTTCAAATGATATCTGGTTATTTGCAATTTTTATGGCGCGTCTCTTCAACACCAATATTTTACTCATTCCATAATAACCAACTTTCAAAATTTTAAATAAACATTTTCGAAAGTGATTTTTCCACGAGCCGTGCCACTAACGAACGTCTAATTATATTTTCAATCAGATAGATGGATTCGCCGCGTTTTAGCGTAGCGAGAACATTTATTACCTCATGTTTCTTTCGCTCGATTTGTATAGCATTCCCGCCAATTATTTTGCATTGTTTATTCTTTGAGAGGTAATTTTTGTGAGTGATTTATAATTGTTTGCAATAATTATAGTCATTTCGAGTCAATGTTTGCATTCAGATTTATTTAATCAAATGCACGAGGGAGTTATCGCTTCCTAAAGTGGAACAATGTGGCCTCTAAACAGATGTGATATTTCAAATTATTTTCAAACAATTTTTGCTTCGCCTAGTCGCGGGCAGGCAAGATTGGTACGGTAGATGAATGAATTACAAATGGTTAGTTCATTTGAAATTTGATTTATTAATGCAGCAGCATACAATAATGCTGAGCAATATCACAGTTCTTGTTTCTCTTTTACAGCTTATTCGTCCTCGCATGTCTTGATGAGCGGATGGATAACCATGTTGGGGCCCAAGCAGCCAGCGGTGTTGGCGATATAATCGTGGAAATTAGATTCGATGGTCCACATTAACCGCTTGTAGCCTGGGACAACGTGCGTGGCCAGACGGCATTCGCCACCCCTCTGTGCAAGAATATAGTTCTCGCTGGACATGCACGTCTCGGTATTCCAGATGTAGATGTCCGAACTACCCTTGTAACGGAAGAAGATGCTGGCTGCATTGTCCGTGCCGAGCAACACCTGTTTGTAGCCTTCATCCTTCATACCAACTTCGACGATTGCACCGGAAGTCTGGCCCTTCTGGAGCGCCTCAGACTTGATGTGGAACATTTTGGGCGAAGACAAGTAACTGAAGTAAATGTAGTTGCCGCACTTCCTGCGTACGAGGACCATATATAGCACATCCTTTTGGGTTTGGACGACTGGTGCTGGAAGGACAACGCGGAATCCTTTGCCGCCGAACACGTCATACACGATGATTGCGCCTGCACCGGCGTCGGCGATGAATACGAAGGGACGGCCATCGCAGCTGTAGTCAACGACGACGTATTGAAGACGGCTACTTGGTATGACGAGCGAAGACAAATCAATCACCTTGACAACTTGACCGGTCTTCAGGTTGATACCTACAACCTTAGGCCCGCAGCGACGCACTGGCTGCTCCAAGGTGTTGACTAGACCAATATCGAGTGCCCAGAGGATTTCACTCTGGCAGATGAAGATATCGACAACGGATTGCAACGCTTCGCAGTTGCCTTCCTCTTGCATGGGCCAGCATGGGTATGGGGTGAGATCTGCCTGGCAACCCTTGCTCTTCAATGAGAATTTAGCGAGGGTGAATGGCACGCCATGCTTGTAACGCGGCAACGCGACAATCGCTTCATCCTTGTAAATTTGCATGCGGGTGGCGATGACGTTCTTGGGCACGTAGCGGCCGGATGAGATGTAGATGCCCTTTGTGCTATCGCAGGGAAAGAGCATGTTTGCGCCGGTGATCTTGTAGCTCAAATCTGGGACGACGACATCGCAGGCTGCGGACGCCGATGCGACGGCGAATGCTGCCAAGCAGAGGAAACGGAACGCCATGATGCTCTACCTTGGGATACCTGCACAAGCAAATATGACATCGATAAGATGCGCAACCCGAAACGCACAAGGTGCGCTCACTTTACCTCTATTCTCGTCCTTCAAGACACCGAGAATCTGTATGGCCATTAGCAAAAAAAAGTCACACTTATATACATTAGCAATTCGTACAAATTTGTTTGTAATGTGCGTTGCGATCATTACTAAATTTATTACAACAAAAAACATGCGTACACCTCTTGCATTTCGATAGTATCGCTCAGCGTGTTATACCATGTAATTGTTAATTTACATAATTAATCAAAACATGTGCAACACCAGTGGATTGCATTCAGCCGAAAGGTAATAATACTTGTGTTAATGAATTTATATAAACATTGGTGTCGTTATGCAACGCACTACATATGTCGCAAAGAATGCTTAGTTATTGATTTGAAATGACATTGAATTGTTTTATTTTTTAATACATGCAGCGTTTGCAAATATGATTTTTTTCATTTTGGTTAGCGCTACTGTTTATGGGACTAGATTGAGCAGATAGGTAGTTTATGACAAGTCACTTCTGTTTGATTTGATGCGATAACAACAACAACGCCGCGACGCGCTTCCCGCCTCTGGAGCGGAGCTGTGTAGCGCGACATTTAATTGGCATTGGTGCTCTCAAAAGGCAGACCGGCACGGTGCCAACAAACCAGGCTTGTTTAGAAAGTATTTTATGGGCACCAAGTATGTACTCGCAAAGCCACATTGTTTGCTAACCAGCGAAAGGATCACATTCTATTCCGCGCGTAAAAATATTTGTCCTTCTATATTTTAGCAACAACGCACATGTGCTTCCTAAATAAGTTACTAGCTTCGCAATCGATCAATTACCCAATAATAAACGCCAACCGCCGACTATTATCGAAATTTGTAAATATATATTGCTCTGTCGGTATGTTTCAGAAAAAATGATGCTTTGAATGCCGCGATTATGCGACGAAAGTAGACGCCGTCAGTGATTGGTAGCATATATGTATAATATATATAAAGTATTTGAAAGATAACAAGTCAGTATGTTCTAGTTGTTTACGATGTGTATAAACCTGCAGTGAAGCTCTTCTGATGAGCTCTCATGAATTAGGAAATTAATGCAAACCTTGCAAATCACTCTGTATGTATTGGCAAATGTGCGAATCTAGCAATAAGTGAAAATGTAGTTTGCAAAGTTTACGCATCAGTAGCAATTTAAAATTATTATTTTTAATATGATGTAACGTATACTACAAAAATATTGACGTATCGAATGTCACATTATTGTTGTAATACAAACTAAGAATACGAAACACGCTATAGCAGTGAGCCTAATTAGTTGCAACAAAAACATTGCTTTAGTATAAAATGTCGCACTTGCTTACAGCAAATCATATCTCATGAATTCGTCCAAAGGAGAAGAGGTAAGAGCGTATTGATTGTAGGGCGTGTATTATACTAATGATTCATCATTCTTTTTCGGCAGGGATTTCAAACACGTAAGATGTTGACGAAACTCATCTGCTTTGGAGCGTTGCTCGCGGTCGTGTACGGCTCCTGCGATAAGGAGATCATGCGGCCGATCGAATGGACCGGCGGCAACTACGAATGGCCATGCGGCGCAACAAAAAAGATGTATGTCTCTTCGGGAAAATTCAGCCCAAAGAACATTATTGCCACTCGCGGCCAAATCTACCACGACGATGTGATCGTCGCTTTACCTCGTTACAAGACCGGCGTGCCGGCCACGCTCGCAAAAGTTTCACTGAGACAAAAAGGTTGCGAAGCGACCCTCACCCCATTCCCTTGCTGGTCTTCTCAAGATGAGACCAGTCCGGATGGATTCATAAACATCGTCGATCTGTTCCTGGACAACCAGGATATCCTTTGGGCTTTGGATATTGGCGTTGTTGACACGCTCGAATCTCCTGTTCGTCGTGGTCCGCCAAAGGTGGTTGCAATCTCAATGAAGACCGGCAAACTGCTAAAGAAATTGGACTTATCTGGCTTGGTCGCACAAGCATCGCGTCTGCAATATCTTGTTATTGAATACTCTGCGGACGGCAGGCCATTCGCCTACATTTCTGACGCTGCCACTCGCTCCATCTTGGTGTATGATATCGCTGGGAACAAGGGATACCGTGTGGTTTTACCAAAAGCCGTTGTTAGTGGCTTGAACCGCCGTGATGTTCTGTACATTGCTCTCATTCGTAAGCAGTGCCGCAACCACTTCCTTGTCTTCACATACTTGTCCTCTGGACGCATGTTCCAAATTCGTACTGATTACCTGCGCTCCGGTTCAGCCGCTGGCCGCGTCCAAGATTTAGGGCCGAAACCAGACAAGATGGTCATTTTGGGTACTGATCTTGGTGCTGCTCTGTTCTTCAGATACGAAGGGCATCCAGAGGTATATAGATGGGACTCGCATAAGCCGTTCTGCAAGGAAAACTTCCAAATCGTCTACAAGAGCCCCAACTGCTTACTAGCCACTCATGTGATGCCCGACTTAAGGAGACAACGTATCCGCGTCTTGGAATCAAACTTTCCAGATTTTATCCAAAACACTGTCGGTTGCGGTGCACTGCAAAAGGTGAACTTGATGTCTGGCAGCTGTAACTAAATCAAACAATAAACTGTGATCTATTTTCATTGTTGCGATCTAAAAATAAAAATACGAATGCAACTGTAACTCCGTTAAAAAGTGGCTATTATATCAATTTTTGTGCAAGATCCCACAACTAGGTATATTCTTTTGAGTTAGAATCCGTACAGAGTCATTGATAATTAAGTGAAATGCTTAGGTAAAGGAACGGGTACATAATGTCAGATGGCATTAACGTTGTTATCGTTACAGGTGAGTTTGAAACAAATCAAAATGTTTGATGATTTTATGGGTTACATAGACGAATTACTCGGAGAGTAGCTTAGTTTGTTGTATCAGCTATAGAGGGCGGGGAGAGCACCTTGTTCAATCAAGTTTCAGACGCTTGCCACCACGAGCAGTATAAATGATCAGCGGCCAGTCTGGGCCAGTCGTCGACGTTTTGGCTTAAGAAATGGCGGCTGTTGTTTTTGATTTGCGAGAATTGTCGTAGCAGTGCAGCAATAGTTCAGTAATTGATCTTCATCGTTATGTGTAATTACGAAGCACCCGTGTAATCGGTGAGTGCATCTACATTGAATGTGTCCGTAATGTCGTGCGATTTGTGTTAACCGCAGCTCCCAAACTCGCTCACAGTTGTGTGAGTGAACATCAAACCCAGGTTAAACGCGCGCTACTCGCTACGTAAATCGTTGCCGCAGCCAAACATTTGAACGGTGCCTGCGTGTGAATAACTGTTGCAAACATATGTGCGACGTGCGGGGTGCAATCACGATGAAATCGAATGGCGGCGACATATCTAACAGTGCGGCAACGACGGCACCAACAGCGA
Organism: Anaulacaspis nigra; assembly: GCA_030264675.1. NCBI lineage: Eukaryota > Metazoa > Arthropoda > Insecta > Coleoptera > Staphylinidae > Anaulacaspis > Anaulacaspis nigra. The sequence continues at coordinate 11,472 of JARJDV010004550.1, forward strand.
TGTACACCACGACGATGTCATCGAGCAAGTCGCAGGAGCAGCCGCCCGTCGTTGAGGTATCGTTACTGAAACGTACATTCACGTTGCCACGGAATCCGCTCACATGCATCTCAAAATGTAAATCGAAGGCGCAGCAGCACCCGACGACAGACAACGGTGGCGGCGCATCACCCGACGCCGTACTGTACACCAACATGCTAGCGGACGTGCCCCAGCGGGCGGCGACTCTGTCACGCGCCCACCTCTACAACAACAATAACCAAATGCAGAACAATCGTGACCTGCCGATGGCTAATGACGAGGTTCTCACGCGCGCCAACAAGAAAGTGTTTCGGCGCCCATCTTTCCGTAAGTTCATTAATCGGATTGCCCAGCACATCGGCGGCGTACAATTGCCGCACACGGACAACCGTGTGCCCCAGGTCGGGTTGCAGACTTGGGCCGATGATGTCACCCCCGGCGTCACCGGGCTGCTCAACCACGGTAACACTTGTTTCATCAACGCGGTGCTTCAGTGCATCGCCCACACGGACGTCCTGGCCGAGTACTTCGTGCTGGACAAGTACAAGATCGACGTTTCACGCCGTAACAAGCTGAACTCCAAGAAGCACGGGACCAAAGGCGAGGTTACCGAGCAGTTAGCAATTGTACTGAAAGCGCTTTGGGCGTGTCAGTATACCCCCGAGTTCTCCACCACGTTCAAGCAAGTTGTCGAGCGCTATGGAGTGCAGTACAAGGGCACGCAGCAGCACGACGCACTCGAGTTCCTCATCTGGTTACTGGACAAGGTGCACGAAGATTTGAACATGGCACCCAAGAAGAAGTACAGATCCATCAAGGTGAGCTCCATTTGCGGTTGTCTAACAATTGTTAATATCATTTAAGCCTCGCATTAGTTCATGTCCAAGAATCGCGCGTGCGCGTGCACGCTATGCCTATGTGTTGCCGCTTATCTGCGGTGGCCGCTGTTGAAACAGCGACGATGCGATATATGTATTTAATGAACATATTCGAAGTCCATTTTCATTGAATGCCATGCGTATCGTATGCTCAACATTTTTACTCAGTCGGGAGCGTCTGGCACGCTTACGCGTTGATTGTTCAATTGCATGTGCACATTAGACTTGAAGGTGTTGTTACCCGTTCAAACATTAACGCTCGACTGATAATCCAAGGAACACATCGAGTTATAATATCAAAAATCAATGATAAGCATAATTGCTTCTTACTGTTTGTGGCATTATATTACATTGAATTGACAATTTTTTTAAATATATTCATACGATTGTCATGCATGCCTATTGAGTGTTATTATTGATTTAATTAGTTGTTATGAAAAGAATCAATCCTTATGCTATTTATTGTAAAATGTCAGACTGGGTGAGTAAGCAGTGATAAGTGTTCCAAGGTCGATGTTTGTTTAAACAAGTATATCTTATTTCATTCCATTTAATACGTTCGCAATGCGCTACCTCTTTATACTTTTATTGGGCCAAAAGCAATGAAAGCTCGCAAGCTTTGATGCTTATGACGTAGGATGCAACGTTCGCGGAAAATCATAAAAATGAATATAATTATTGCATACAACTACTACGAATGTAGTAGCATTGACCCCATTAATTTTAAATGTTCATCTCGTCGCTGCAAAAATACTTGAAAACTATTACGCTTCAATATATAAATTTCTCGTAAGGATTTAAGAATTTTCACAAATCTTGATGGATATTAATTAGGCTGCGTGTTAATTCATAATTTTTATTATACACCCATACCTCACTTTGCGTCGTTATTACGTTCCCAAAAAATGCGACGCAAACTGAAACGACGCAAAGTGAATTAAGATGTTCATCTGTTAGAAAACTAGAGAAATACTAAACAGTTGAACCCAAAACGACGCAACTTTGAAAATCTAGCGACGCATAGTGAAAATTAGTACTAATTAAGCAGCGACGCAACTTCGAAAACAACGCAAAACGAAA
>JARJDV010004560.1:0-29388 GCA_030264675.1 Anaulacaspis nigra
CAGGTTTGCTCATTTTTCTATCATTGGCAATATGATTGCATTGCATTAATTTTCTACTACATAGACTATTTATCTAGTATTAATTTTCAAATGTTTTATTTTTATAGTCACTTTCTTACATGGGAGTATATTGTTTGCATTTAAAAAGAGGAAAAACTGTATATATAGTAGAAAATTAATGCAATGCAATCATATTGCCAATGCTAGAAAAATGAGCAAACCTGTTACGTCGTTAAACACCTGTTCTCTCCTAGGACATATTGCTAAGTTATTTTACAAATTTAAAATATGTTTTATTCCCTGGAAGAATTGTATGTCATAACGTCTTTTTTATCCATTCATATTTCATACAACTAATGATATGGTTTTAATTACTCTTCAGTGGGGGGAAAGGTCAATTTGCCAAACTATGCTTCAATTGTACCAATTTTGTTAGTCTTAAGAAAAGAAGGTCGTAAATGCAGATAAAACAGAATGTCATTACTAAAATACTTGGGACAATTAACAGTAATGAATAACGTTAACGCGACATTATTATTGCTCATGCGATTCTGTAAATATTTCATCAATAAATAACGTTAGTGAAACGAATATTATCTGGCTTTTTTGTCCTCCTTTTTGTAATTATGCGCTTGCCACTTAAACTCACCGTCCATTATCCACTGCTGGCCAGCATTACCGTAGGCGCACGGACGTAAAAGAGGCAAATTCATATCGGATGCATCCGGTTTTTGAAGGCATTGATCGGTGTTTACATGCTTAATTGTTTTATCCTACGCAACAATAGAAAAACGTTAGTTCGAACAAGACGAGTACTACGGATATTGGGTATACGCGTACATTAACGCTGTAGGTCCAAGCTTGATTGCCGCCCATTCCGTGGCAGCGCAGAAGCTTGACCGGACCGTTCTTGCGACTGGCGTCCAAGCAGTTATCATCTGCCATTATCTGCTGTCGTTTAGTGTATGCGAAGACCTGATTGCCGCCCAGATTGTGGCAGTACGTTATGCCGAGATTTTCGCCAGACTTGCGTCCCATTGTATCCAGACAATTCGTCGTCTCCACGTTACGAATCTACACAAGCAAATCATCATTACCCTCGTTCCAACGTGCGCAGCATACGCTACTAACATCACCCAAATAATAGTAGTCCAAAGGCATCTGTGATTCAGGATAAATGTTTTCCAAATACCATCGAAACGACTTGCACTGCAGCTTTTCGCGAAGAGCGATCCGCTTCGATATGTCTCCGACGGGCACGCGTCGTGCACCTTTACGCATGGAATAAAACAATTGATGATTGAGTGTTTGAATGTCGAATGGAAGAAAGCGGGCGAACTAATTACTAGAGAACTTTAGCTTCCGTGAAACGCTTTGTAAACTGAATGACTCAACTTTTTAGTAGTGATTAGTAGCGCATATTAATTCAAAAACAAACACAACATACAAATCAATGAGAATAAAAATATGTGTTAATATGAACCTGGATTAATATTATAGTAGAAGTCCTTCCATTGATCGAGCCATACTTCTGCCAAGCGAGCATTATTATGATTGACGATGCGGCTGGTTCCGCCGGGAAATGAGTATGGCGTTGATTTCCGAAAGACGTGCCCGACATGCGAACAGGTCGCAATTTCTAGCGTACCACCACACATCCACACCTTTTCGATGCATTCGAATTGTAATTAATAATTTGGTTAGCATTCGACACAGAATTATGGGACAATTATTAGCCAAAACCCCGAGATTAAATCTGCACGCAGGCGTGCGTCATGCATTTGTACATTCGGAGCGTTAGAAATACAACTGGTGTGAAAGTAATGAAATTAAAAACGTGGGCTCCAACTCCAACGAGGAGGAGGTGGCTTGTATTAAAACATACAGATCATAGAAGAACAAACTTGCTGCAACAAACTGATACGGATAAACAACACAGTCAACGATTGGTTAATGATCCATTAATAGATTAGTGGCAATGCGGATGCAGTATTAAAATTAGTCAGTCCTAGAAGTACGCTTTCTTCTCCCGCTGTATCGCCGCATGTATGCATTTCGTTGGAACAACAACAATATGAGTAGTGGTGTATGAGTAGTGTATAAAGAAGTTTGATTATAATACCTGGACTCATTTGATAATAGAAATCCTTCCATTCGTCCATCCAAACATCGGCGACGCGCGCGGCATTATGCAGAACGATTTTCGATACGCCGCCGGGAAACGTGTAGGGCGATTTGTCGCGGAACACGTGTCCAACGTGCGAGCACGGAATTATTTCCAAAATGCCACCGCATTGCCAAATCTTTACACCGCATCATGAACGAACATCGACGAATAGAGTAACAAATAAATACGTTAAACGAACATTGAAACAAAGATATGTACAATTAAAAAATAATCACATGTAGCGAGCATATTGCAAAGGATTTCGTGGGGCGAGGACTAAACGAATCGCAGCCACATTTTCTTACCTTTTTATCCTTTTCCCTTTCATACGTAACTAACGTAAATTTTAACAAACAAAAAGAATGTTGTAAGTGAAAGGCGAAAAGGCAAAAGAGTTAAGAAAAGAAAACATTTCAACTATTTCGTCCCATCTCTCGGCGGGATGTACGCAAGGAAAGGCAACTTACACGAAAACTCATCTCGAGATTCTCGCCGCCCCAGATGTCCATGCCCTCGTCGTACGAGCCGATCTCGTAAAAATATTGCTTATCGATGGCGAACAAGCCTCCGGCCATAGTCGGAGTGCGCAGCGGCGCCGTGCGATCCCCGTTCCGACGATCCATTTCGCGCTGCGGCACTCGATACCTACAAAACGCACGCAAATTAAATCCGCAACGGTGCAACTCGCTAAATGGTAATTAGGCGCTACGACGATAACGTGGGCAGCCATGCCTTTCGCAAGCATTAATTATCAGCAATCATATTCGACACGCGGTTCGCGGTGCTATTGTTTACGATTTCGGACAGAATGCATAACTATTTAACTCTCCATTTCGGATGCATGACTCGTATTGAACAAAGCATACAGCATAATAAATGAAAATGCGGCCTACCATCGAAAATTGAGTTTCCAATTAAAGCCGCCCCACGTCATATCCGATGCGGATATGTACTCAAACGTCTCATCCGAAATTACGTCGATGATTGGACACACAACCGTCTTGCGATTCTCAACGATGCGAGCCAACAGCGGCTCAAGCCATCCCTCCGTGCACTCACAGTGAGCGTCGAGGAATGTGATCACCTGCCCCTTCACGTGCTCGGCGCCCAGAAGACGGGCGCGAATCAGGCCCGAACGCTTCTCGGTGCGCAGCACCTTCACTTCGACAGGCAGCGTGGCGCAATACTCCTCGAGCTTCTTGCCCAGGTGATCACGTTCGGAAGCATCGTCGACGAGAATGATTTCTTTGAGCAGCGGTCGCGGTGACCTGTTGATGACGCTCCACACGGTCCGCAGCAGGGTGGACCAAGCCTCATTGTGGAACACAATAACGATTGACGTGGTTGGCAGTAGTGATGGATACACTTTATCCTTGCATCTGCATGCGACGCGATTGTAATCAATTAGTCATACTCGCCCGCCGGCGTTTGCTGACGAACTTACCCATCCAGGCGCACGTCCGCAAGGCTGCGATTCAGCGATATCGAGTCGCTCGCCAGCAGGTTGAATTGATTCAGCTTGAATTTCTCCTTCATCAATGCCATCTGATCAGATGGCGTGTGGACAGGCTTGCCTTGCTCACCAGGGCTATCAATGAGTGGCAGTACGGTTGGCGCAGGCCGCCAGCGCTTCAACTCGCTCTTCTTGTACGTGCTGACAAACTCATCCAAGGTCTTATCGTCATCACCTTCATTTCGGCTAATGTGATTACCGTTACTGGAAGCAAACGCGACGAGCAAATTAATTGGCAATGCACAACTGAATGTGAAGGGCCGCACAGCACGGCGCGGCACACTCACCTAACTTGGAGGGTCTGCTCCTTCGCCTGCAATTGCTGGGCCTTTAGCACCTGATCGGGAATAACAATGTCGTACTCGTTGGGCTTGCGGCATTGACCACCGAGGCAGTCGGAGTAAAAATTTAATAAAAGCACTACAACTAGAAACCACACCAGCGATGTAAGGACGATTACTCGGCATGTGTGCACTCTGAGTTTACTATGCAGCATGGCTTTCGTGGTGCGGAATTGTAAATCGGACAAATAAATATTAAAAGTTGCTATACTATTGCCAGTTTTGAGGGTTACCCAGAGAAATCGTGAGTGGTTTTTGACTTCTCTCACCCGACAATGCGATTATTTAATAAAATTCCATGGAAACCCACATGTTTGATGTATTTACACAAAACAATTAAATGTACATTTCATCTTCGCCGAGATTTTGCAACTTTTTCACGAAGTGTATATTTTGATACTGATTTACACGTCACAAGCTAATAAAATAAGTGGAAATACCTCAACACGGAGATAGTCTACCTACAGCACGTACAGCCAATACCCAAACCCAGTGGACGTACGACTTTGCCCGAGTGCCACATGCCCCACTACGATCTGCCAGCACGTTGCTTTATTCTGTAACAAATCGTAATTATTCATAACTTGCTGCGTAGAATAAACTGTGAATAAGCTACTGATAAACGCATTTGTCAATTATATAGCATTTTGCCCTTAAGATAATATGCATTCTTTAGTTTGTTTACATTCTGAGCCAATGACATTTAGGTAATTGCACGTGTACAGTGGTGTTATAGTTCATGTATCTGACGCGAGGGCGATTATCTTCGTCGTTCACATCATTGTTGTTGATTGTGTAGTTTGGAGGTTTGGAGCTCTTTCGTGATTTAGTTTTTCGTTTATGATCAGCTGTGAGTAATTTTCAAGAACGTAAGTCACCAAGTTATAAAAATATTAGTGGTCGCACTCTCCTTTACCACACAGTCTATAATTACAGATGAGTTTGATACTTGAGAAGCAACATGAACGCCTAAAGCGTTTGTCCCAGAAGAGAAATGAGGCACAGCTTGACAATCATAAGGAAGTATTACTGGAGGACGCTCGCCAAAACTTACCAGCGAACCATGAAGCCAGGAAGCGACGTGCAGAGTGGCTGCTGAATGAGATATCTGAGAAGAAAGCAGCAGCTGAGAAAGGTGTTGACTACGAAAGGATGAAGATGCTTAATGTCTCTGCACTAGAAGCAGAGTCAAAGCGACTGAAGAAAGCCAAGAAGACTGCAAAGGATGAAGGCTTCAGTGACTATGCTGCAAGCACATACAAGCAGTACCAGAGGCTCATCCAGCAATTGCCACTGAAGGACTTTGACCACTACATGGAGGAAAAACAACGTTATGGCGATGCATTCTTTCCCTCCAACAATAAAACAATCATCCATGGCATGCACACAGATACCCAGCAATCAATTGATAGAATGGTAAATAATCTTAACGAGCAAATCGCCAAACGTGAGAAGTATTCACGTCGCCGTACACATAATGATGATGCCGATATTGACTACATCAATGAGCGCAACATGCGCTTCAATCGCAAACTGGACCAGTTCTACGGAGAATATACTCAGGAGATCAAGCAGAACCTGGAACGTGGTACTGCCGTTTAACTCGTCTATGTATCACATTTAAATATTTAATTGATTAGCATAAAATTTGTAATTAATTTTAAACTAATATAATTTACAATCTAATTCTATGAACTAATTTTACTTGTGCGATTTTGCATTGAACAGATTCGCAATTCAGGTTGGTTTTGCAGAGAGCCCGAACCTTTCATGTGTAAATATTTGATGAATAAATCGTGTTACCTTCTGAAACGTTGTCTTCTGTGACATAAATAACCCATTCAATATTCAATTTAGTGTCGAGCAAAAAGCAAACCCGCAGCGTCAGAAAAAATTGATGTAGAATTGCTTCAAGGTCGATTCAATTCAGCTGGTCTGATTCTCAGCCTTGTTTGCATTTCATTTATCTATTAGTTGTCCAAACAACGCTACGTAAACTGAGGTCCATTGGTTACGCGTGAATTTTTCACGCTGTTATTCAATAAGTGCTAATCGTTGCGCGTGCCTTTATAAATTAGCAGTAATGTGGATTACTGTTGGAATATCAGGTGTAACATGCGGTGGCAAAACAACACTAGCACGTGCTTTAAGCGCGCTGCACGTGAACACCGAAGCGCAATCATCCAACAAGTGTTTCCATAGTGTTCGTGTGATATCTCAGGATGACTATTTCTTACCCATCGATAGCGCTCAGCATCAAATCATACCCGAACTAAATCACATAAATTTCGATATTATAACAAGCCTGGACATGGCTACAATGGTGGAGGATCTGCGGGCCGTAGTCCGCAGCGGGCGCGCCGAGGAATATAATCTCTTGGTCATTGAGGGCTTTAATGTGTTCTACTCGAAGGAGGTCTACGACCTCTGTGATTTGCATTATTTCTTCACTCTTGACTATGCCGAATGCAAGCGTAGACGACAGCTAAGAGTGTACGAACCGCCCGACTGCGAAGGATACTTTGAGGGATGCGCTTGGCCCGAATACATCAAGTACTTGGAGTACGTGCGCGAAATGTGCGCAAAAGTGCGCTACTTTGAATCATCGTCGGCGTGCCATGGACTTCCAGCGGATGCGCGCTCCGAGGAAGCGATCAGGAAGCACATCATGGACAAAGTTCAGGAGGATTTGGATAGATTGTTATCATCGCAGAGACGCGAGTGCGCGCACGAAACGAGATGAATGTGCATGCTCTCTCTCCGAAAACAATGCCGCAATCAAAGAAGATGATAATAAACGGAGCGCTTGCTGCTAGAATGAAACGAAACGATAAAGCATTTCATTATTAACCGTATTGCGATAAGCGAAACCACAATCGTATCGACAGCACTTATCAATTTCCTTTCCTGGTGGATATGTATTCATAAATTTATTTCAACTAATTTAATGCGAATGCAACATTCGCGTTTTTTGCACTTGTCAGTTTCAGCCGGCCGGCAGTGCGTTTCGAATCGCTTGAACCTCCGCTCGTAACGCGCGTATAGGGGCGGGGGCGATGGAAAACTACAAGAAACTAAAGTCGATCGAAGTCGAAGTGGAGACGTGCGGTGGCAAGAGTGGTGGTCGTGAAAAAGCGAATTCGTTTCGGTCTCGCGTCGCGAAAATACTCAAATCACCAACGGTATCTTCGACGACCAGTAGCGACCTCACAGCGACGCTCCTGGCGCCGATTGATACTTCCTGCCCGCAGGAGCAAAGAGGCAAGTCGCTCACTCTGAATAGTCTGGATAAGCTGCAACAGCAGCAACCGCAGGATAAATACGCGAAAAGCGCGAAGCGAAGCTCGTTAAAGTACGTTATTCGGTCATTTTGGTCATTTTGGTCATTTTGTTGCGTTACTAACACGGCCGCTTTTTGCAGCACGTATCGTCCGACGTCGCTCGATCAAAACTTCTTGATTCGCCAGTCCGGCCGCGCCGCCGACGACAACAACAAAAGCCTGCAAATAAGGTCAGTGCGTTGAATTAAATAAGTAGCCACTTATTTCATTGCGTTGCGGCCGATTGAGGGCCATTCTTTAAACTTGCGGTTAGATTGCATTATTTACTTATTGGAGCGCACGCGGCCGAAAAATGGCACGCGGCATTTCCTTGACCGGCCGCCAGCAGCGCGTTTGCGCCCCGCGCAGGAAGAAGGACTCGCGCGGCAAGAGTGTTTCGCTGGCAAGGATGACGCATGCCTGCCGAAAACACAATTGAATGCGCAGGAACGAGCGAATATTTATCAATGCAGCGCCGCCCACTGCGTGGAATGCGCTTCTGGTGGTAGTAGTTCGCGTTCGATTTTACCTTGAAATAAGCGCGCTTCGAGCCTTGCGCCGAACTAGGTCAAAACGAAAATTTCAGTTCACGGTGCGATTCAGTCAAAATAGAAATTTTCAGTCGATAGTACGCGCGGCGCCTAGCACGACCACCGCACTGAATAAAGCACCGCACCGCACCGCATAAAGGTACGTTCTTGTTCATTCGATAAACAAACGCCAGCAGCAGCCCAGTGATGTGATGTAATCGTGCGTCGTATTGTACTTTTGTTTATATTTACGTTAGACGCCCACCCCCGCTGTAAACAAACGCGCTACTTCGCTACCTTTGAGTAAAACATCCCAAGTTTTACTCAGAATCAATATCAATTCCTCGCGATTAACGTGCACTTGGCTGGCCTGCTGGATGAATCGAGTGTGCGATTTGACTAATGATTTGACGTGCTCTTTTTGCTGTTCTTTTTTAGCGCAAATTAAATAACGTTACCTAGCGAGCGCGCATTTTGCCGAAAATGACTTCACCGGCAATCAGCGGTCAGAAATCCTCCTCGGACGAAGTAAACCGTTCGGAGTCCGCATACGGAGCGTCTAGTGCTTCGAACATGGGTATGAGCGCCGCCCCCACGTCGCCCTTAACAGCATGGTGGCGCATATTCAAGCTAGCCAGCTTACTCATAAAGCAGGGCTGCTAGATAGATGCCAACGTACTCGATCATTTCGTTATTGTTATGAGAAAACGTTTATTCAACAATAGTGCGAAATTTAGGAATTCCACATAGATAATGTTGATTGATAAATTGTTCGCAGTTGTTACTAATTTATTCCTAATTGTTTTGCATTCTTTCCCCATTACTTATGCTCTACGTTTGGATAGCGTTGAACGATAGTCAATATTAAATATATCTTCAAGTATGGGATAATAATGATAGGTAGCCGTCGATTAGTTCCAATCGTACATTGTTAACTAATAATATTACATCAAGTCTAGCGTCGAATGAATACCATTTTCGACTTTACGTATCCTTACTTAATTAAGGTTTCTTCCAATAGGAGTGTTTAACGTTGAAATGCAGAAATAATAAATGACAAACCGAAATTTCCATGCACGTATTTACTTCTTGTTGGACTAAGCGGAAAGCAGAGCCCGTCACGACGCGTCGTAGTATCGCCGCTAGAGGTTCGGGGAAACGCGGAATTAATAAGTTCAGTGCAGTTCGAAATTGTATTTGTTGTAATAAAATGCACTCTATTGAGGTGGCATGGACGCGCGCGCTGCATAGAGGTCGGTAGCGCGCAATCGATTGATTCTCGCGCGCACAGATGCCTGTACACCGAACATATTTATTCAACAAAAGCGAAGAGGACGACCGAATGTATAATAAGTAGAACGTATTAGCTCAATGCGTATGACATGACGTTTTTACTCCGCTAGCGCGCCTGCAATTCGCAGTGTGTACTAGTGTGTATTCACAGGCGCTCGAAGTAAGGTTAAAGCCGCGCGGATAGATTAGTTTTATCGTCCTGCTCAGTCCTGCTGGTGCTGCGCGTTCGATGTGCTGCTGCTAATCGGCTGGTGTGTGCCCGCTCGCGCCGTCGCAACGCGTTGTTGACATTGTGTGCGCAATCATTTAAATGCCCGGCCAACGAAGGGACGATGTTGGTAAACTATGCTTAAGATCCAAATGTTAGAGCAACTGGTCACATCGGCATCCGACTTGCAGGATAATGGAAACAGCAGCGCGCCAAGGTAAATCATTTGCTTTTTTGTGGACCTGCGTTATCTCCTTGCATTATTGGGCAGGTAGGCAGGTAGGAGGAGGAGGACGAGGACATACGCGCGAAGTAGCAGTGCAGTGCAGTGCAGGCCACAATATCTGAAGCACGTTGACGCCAGTTTTGAGGTCGTATACATGACATCCATTGGGCGCGGAAAAAATGAGTGAAAACAGTTAGCCGCTGACCCAGTTCGCCATGCGTTTTGTTATTAATTGTTTCAGCAACGTGCAGGCAAGGGAATGCGGTGAATTGGAAAACGCGCTTGCTGCCGCGCGCCGCGGCCGTGCGCGCAGAGATTCGACAACACGCGGACGCGGACGCGTGCCGCATTTTTGCACCGAGCGAGCACATTGTTTTATGTCGTGCAATCCGGTACACCAAGGGGATTGTGCCATGATGCATGCATGCGCATTGGTGTGCCACCTTTTGCGCGAACCAAATACGGGAACAATAACATTGGTGCACGCTCATTCGATATTATTACTCGTCAATTTCGATGCGTTATATAAGGACGTGTGTGGTTGGTTTGTAAGCCTACTACGTTCATGCGCTGCATTTTTGCACGTTTCTAATTCCTAAGAGAAAATCGTATGATTGACTAGTCATTCGTTGCACTACGCTTCAAAACTAATTAACGCGCCGACGTAATCGAGGTGCGATACTCTTCGAGTGCCACACGCAAACAAAAGTTAAAAGTTAACTGCCCAGTCTATGAACATGTAATCGGAATCGGCATGTTTTAATTAATAAGAAAAATTCGAATTTCAGTCAATGTATTTTTTGTCATTTCATCCGGAATTTACGTAGTGTTTCGATGTTTTGTACCGAATTAGACAATACCGTGGTTGTGTTAATTTGCATTTCAAAAAGGCTGTTTTTCCAAGTTTATATTGTTTGTTAAATTGGTTCATTTACAATTCACTAGCGATGGCAATGATGGCGACACTTTTGTAAGCAGTGTTTTGTGTAATTGCTGCCGAATTTCTCCCATGTTTTGCTGCAGTCGGTATCTCTAAGCAATAACAAGCAGCTCTTTAAGGAAAATATCAGGAAGTTATTGCTGTGTAAACAATTTTCATTCTGTATGACTCGCACTCGCGGTCAGCCTTTAAATAACAATAATAATGCATGCCGAATTTGCCATCTCCGCGACGATTATTTGCATGAATTTACATTTTCTCGTAATTTAACGTGACTTCCTGTATTTGGAAACATCAATTGGTGATTCGAAAATATTTAAAAGCCTTGAAATAACAACATACTGTCACCATAAATGCTGCTTCGTTTGCCGTTAAAATCCTCACTTTCAATCATCTTATTTGGACAAAATTTCGTTTTTGAAGCAATCGCTAGATGAATAACGGAACGGATATAAATGTCAATTTTTTTGTGGTTGGTTTATTATCATCTTTACAAGGAAAACTAAATTTAAAAATAGTCCGCGCACAATTAGAGCGACATGTGACGGCTATTTTGGATTGGGAATACGTAAGGGTGCGTGCACGTTTCGAAGAAATGCGCCCTTCCTTGCACCTGAAGATGTATTATGCACTTGTATGCAACGTGTTTTCGTTTGCGCAGCAATAAGGGTATTTTATTATTAGTATTGTGCACGTTTCGACGCACAGGTTCTCCTCAACCTGTTTGCGCCCCTGACGCTCTGCAACTTGCTTTCGGATGTTGTGCGTAATTTTTGTTCGCACATTCGTCGCACCTGAAAGCAGGTACGAATTAACGCATTTATTGGACCCAATGCGTAAGTCAACCGATTTATGTACCATAAGTCAGCTGCTTTAAAATTCATTTATTGTAAATATTATCGTTCGCTAAATACTTAGAATACAACATCAGCATGATTATAATACATGGATAAATGAACGGATAAATATCATTATCTAATTTAGCGCGACACAATATTATTGATTAGATTGCCAATGAAATGGATAGAAATGATAACAATGTACCTTTTATGCACATTGATCTTTATTTGTTATAACTAGCACCGCGAGAATTGAAGAGAAGTCACGTTAAAACATGACATGTTTTTAGAGTGCAAACAAGCAACAAAATGTAGCTGGAGTATTGACGAAATTAATGTGGCATAAAGTAACAAAAAGAAAATGCCATTTTGAACTTATTATCACTTTCGTTTGCGCTGAAAATTGTCGAAACGAGGTGCCGTACAAACAAACGAGCATCTGGCGAAAACGAAAGAATTGGATGGCGCGCTCCTATTAGTTCGTCTTGACTAAGTTCTCAACAGTCGCGCGTAATTGCGTTGTTGCCCGAAGAGAACTAAATAAAGTAGCGAAGCGACGCGACGCTGGCGCTGCTCGATTAATTTCCACATTTCAATGCGTTCACTCGAGTAGCACAGCCAATTAAAATCGAATTTCCGCACGCGGTGAAATATTCGCTGCGTTTTCTCCTCTGCGATTTCATTGTGTGCCGGACGCGATGCATGCGCTGCATCATTGCAGTCAGCGTTGGATGATCGATTTGTGCGCGCGTTGTCATTTGCATGTCAATCAACGTTAGCACACTCGGAAGAGGACGTGCGATAACAAAGGCTTAATCGAAAAACGAAACCGTTTAATAAAGTGTAAAAACGGGGTTGAATGCAGCGCGCTGGGGTGCGAAAAAAGGGATGCGAAAGGGGACGACGAGTGGCAATCGGGATCGGGGATGTGATGTAAACGATCGCGGCGTGCCGCGGACGCATAGTCTAACAACTGAAAGCATCCCAATTGTTTACAATGGGAGAGGAAGAAAGCAAGAGCAGAGTCAGCGAGTACACATGAGGCAAAGTAAAGACCGAGAGCGGCGCACGTGCGCTTTGCGACGCTAGGGTTGCAAGCGAACAAGAAACGCGAAGACACGTGCGAATCGTCTAATTTCGTTGGCGCATTGCGCATTGTGCAACAAGGTTTATTAAGAACGAAGAAAAAAGCGGACGAATTCGGTTGCGCCCGTGATCCGTTAACGAACGTCAGCGTTAATCGCAGATGCGCTCGGTCCGAATCAATTTCGTATTTATAACTATCGGAAAAGTGGAATCACAAAAGCCGTTCCGCTCGTTTATTTTTACGAGTTTTCAGGTAAATAGTATAACTACCCTCGTACCCCAAAACGAGGCACATGCCAGCGCGCTGCAGCGACAATCAAGCGCATGAATCTTTACGGAAATGTAACAATTGATGGAGCATGATTTAGGATTTGACAATTATTGTCTTCGGGCTAGTTTTATCGGATCAGATAAGGGGGAACATTTTTTAGAAGTGTTATGAAATTCGTATTCATTTAAATATTTTTTTGCCATTCGTGGGACGAATGGCAAAAGTTTAAATGAATTCGCGAAACAAGTTTTTTTTTTCGAAAAGCAATTTCGTAAATGTGACTGGACTGATTTTTAAAGAGATTTAAATTCACTTTTATTTGGACTGAATATATGCGTGCAAATAAATTGTCGTCTGACAAATGTTGAATAATTTACATAAAGATCACAATTTTATTACGTTTTTATTCAATGTAATTAAATTTCAACCGAAATTAGACTTTTCTTCTGACAAATGAGCATCATAATTTTTGCTACACGCACGGAGATTAGTTGTTTATTCGTTTATGTCCTTTCCAAAGAACTGAGCAGCGAGCAGGACGTAAACTTTCTGTACGCGCCGTATTAGAGTGCTTAACACAATGTGTTGTCGCGATAGATGATAATTGACAATCGAGTGCCATATGCAACACTTGCGAGGTGAAAATACGCATTCGCCAAATGGCGAGCGTGTTGCTCCCGCCGACAAAAATTGTGAAATAGAAATCAAGGAAGCGACTTGTACCGCCACCGCGGCGGCACCGGCACCGGATTGCTGGCGCGCTCGCTAATTAGGCACATATGCGACGCGTATGTCGAGAGCACACTTTTGTTGCCCGAAGTGGATTAATAGGCCGTGATATGAATATTGAAATAGTCAATTGCACTCACATTCGCGTGACCGTTTTCCTTTATTGCTAAATTTTAATTCATTTGCATCGCTGACAGTGTTTCTTCTCCATGTGTCTCCGAAACAGGTGAGCGCTTCCTGAGTGAAATGCAACTTGTGCCTCTGACACAGTTTGCGCTCGTTGCGAATCAAAGCAAATAAACAATATCTGCAAGGGGTTTGTCTAAATGAAACTTCCGCTTGTTTGCATAGAGTCGCTTGAACAATATTGGCCGACAAAAAGCGTTCTCAATGAAAATAAATAAATGCGAGTTCTGCTCTCGGAGACAGCGTTTTGACAATAGGGAGGGCCGCGACTGGCCATATGTACAATGTCTCATTGTACAGGATGCAAAATGTTTATGATATGCGTGCGACTACACTCGATTCCCGATTGAAGGGTGTGCGGGTACATGAAGGATTCGTTTAGCACAAACTAAAGTTTCTTCAGAAATGTGTGCTGGGCGATGCTCTGCGCCGCATGACGTACATGTTGAACAACGTGCGCCAATTTTTCAACCCCTTGCGATGCAGGCTGATTAATTAAACGATATGCACTGTACGTGATGTTGCACTGAGTACTGTGCCGTGTTTACCGTGATGCAACATGCGCTTGATGGTGTGGAGTGCACGCGCCACAGCAGCGCCGTTTCGATGAGTGCGCGTACGAACTAGTTTTGTACGTGGTCGGAGCGCATTTACTGGTAGCGTTCACTTCGTTTCGGACGCGGTGCGCAGTTTACTCAAGTCGAGTGGACGTTGATGTCGTGCTCATCTATCGCGGTGCTACAATTCATTTACGCAATCGTGTTCTTTTCTCCGGTAGTGCGCAACGATAGTGCCTATCGCAGATAGTGAAAAACGGTGTTCCGGAAATGCAAAGTTAGCAAACTGCGTGTTTATGGAGGAGTCCACATGAAACTGCCGATCGAGAGTATGAAGATGAAATACTTCGCCACCGGACAACGCGAATCCTACACGCTGATCGCGCGCAAGAGGTACATGAAAAAAGTATTGTAAGTCATTCATACATACACATTGCATGCGTTCCAGCGCGCTGCCGTGATTGCCAGCAACTTTGCCGTACTTTTTAATGAGTTCTTTTTAATGCAACAACTGATGCACCACGCGGTGGTTGCGCGTGCAATGCGTGCAATGCGTTCAATGCGTCTGCGTGTGCGCTGGCCAGCCTGTCCGCTTGCCCGCTACTAATGCATGAAGATTATCGTCAATTTTGATGCACGCTTATCAGATTCGGACGCGCTATATTAACAGTCATTGTCATGCATGCCCGAAGCGCATACATCGTTGGCTGGCACGTGTCTCATTCGCTCTTAATTAAAACATTCCCGATCGACGAGTAAGCTGAACACGCGTAGACATCCCGAAGAGGGATGCGTAATAACATTTGTGTTACCGTCAGCGATAAAAATCGGACACACACTTATGTAGCAATCTCTAGATGAAAGCGCCAGTAGTCGAAACCCACCTGATTCGATTAATCACTGACTTTATTGCCTGCGTATTAATTAACAGCAATAATATTCCGTTTCTCTTTCGCGTTTTTGTGGTTGTTCTTGTTTGTTGTTGTTTCGCCGATGAATTTAGCGTGATTTATAACGCCGAAACTTATTGGGACATGACGCGTATTCAACTAAACTGTGCCAATAAAGTTGGCAGAAAATTAAGTAAAGCGCATCCTCTATTTATGCATGTATTTTGTTAGTAACTGAATTAAATAGACTCATAAATTATAGTGACAGAATACGCATAGCTCGGATAAATAACAAATGTGATCAGTGGACGAGCAGTCATGCGATGTCGCCGAGCGGGAGAATACGTAATTACGTTTGAATGAGCGCGCGTGTTTGAAGGGGTGGCGTAATGAAAGCGGCGGAAAAACTTAAACGATCGAAATGTCGCGATTAGATGCGTTTTGCAAGTGACCTCAGCGATCCCGCTCCCGACGCGCGACGTTACAATGAGGGGGACGCCGCGGCGCGCCGGTCATTCGACCCCAAGGGACGCGCTGCTGCCCCCTTCGCGTGGACGTTCCGCCCGGGTGCATCCTCTGCGGCTGCTGCATTCATTCGCTTCGCTCTCGCATGCTGATTGCAACACAATTGAGCGCCCACTAAATGACGGCTGCCACTGCGCTACGAAGGGCATCGTTTGGTGGATTATCGCGCGATTGCATTAACTTGGCACACGCATTCGTGTGCGCAACAATTAAGTAATTGGGCGCCAATTGCGCAGCTGAAGGAAGGAAGAGTGGATTTCTAATTGCATTGTGGTAACAGTGGCCGCACAGGAGTCGGCGATAAACACGAAGGCGAGCAAGGATACAAGCGCGCGCGCTCGCGATCGCGAACAAAAGCAATCGATAGATACATCATCGCATTTATTTATGTGCGCGTTGTGTGCCTTAATGAGTTCATTTGCAATTCAGGAAGTTACACTTTTTATGGGCACGCTCGTATACCGCTGCACGCATGGCGTTACAATTTGTTGAAACAAATGTCAGAAATACGGAGAATATATGCTTTTAAGCGAATACGCCGCTAATTGCAAAATAATCCAAGCGATAGGCATTATAAATAAATACAGGCATGTTTAATGCATTTCGATATAATAAACACACATATGTAGGTACATGTTGCTGAAACGCGGCATGTGTTGGCCGCGGCCTGCTGCCCACAGAGCGCGAACGCGCTCCAATGCACTACTGCTTACTTTTTGTTCATTAAATATTTCAATACGATTTCGATTACGTTTTTTGCGTGCGCTTTTTTACGTTTAGAAATCTCGGCCCGTCGAAGAAAGAAATGAAGAAGGAAAGCGAGGCGAACACATATTCGCTGCGCATATGGCAGCGAAAATAACTTTTACAAGAGCGCGGCCAATTTTATGTAATGCGTGCGCATGTGCCAAACAATTTTTGTCCGGAAATACGTGCGTCCTCCAGTCGAGGAAAAGCGAGAATGCAAAAAATGCGAAATGTGCGACAAAACGGGAGCACAATACGAGGCGTAGTGTCGCGCCGTGATTTTGACAAATGTTAAATAATTTATCATTAATTAAACTTCGAGGGCTGTGCGTGACAATAGGCGACGAGTGGGTTTTTTGCCTCTTCGGGTTCCCGGCTACGTGCGATAGCGGCTTGGCGTTAAGCGCGCGCAGCCCCAAATCGGATTTAGCCCCCGTCCATACAAAGGGGATAAATGCACTAGGTGCTAAACGAATGAATGGAAATATGATAAGAAGGGGTGTCAAAATTGCATGTTCTCTTTACGCAGCGCGGACCCCACGTTCGCTACGTAAATAATTGCGATATGCATCCGTTCGATTGTTCGCGTACGATGCGCACTTTCATGATGTGTGTCAGTGTGATCCTGACCAAAAAAGCATCTCCCATCCACTTACTAGTTAGTAGAAAATTCATCACAATCAATCAAGCGCACCAACAATTATTGTCTCGATTCTAATTGCGCGTTCTCCATTTCTGTTCCAGGCGTCAGCATTCGGCCACAGTTGCAGCCACGGAGGCGGCCACCTCCAGCAATTCAATATGGCATCACCATACGCTGGCGAGCGCGCAATTACTGCCATCGGGTGCTGGTAATGTCGCCGGTGCGAATAAATCAGGTGTGAAGGCGGCGGCGCGCACGAAAGGCGAACATTTGAAAGGAACTACGTACGATTTGTTCGAGCTGCTCGAAAAAGCACAGGGTTCGAGGCTGGACGACCAGCGATGCGTTCTACCGGCCTATATCAAACAGGTAATTAATTTCATTATCCAAGATTACAACACGCAATTAGATTCATAACGATCGTACACACCGACGTTCTGGATATACCATCATTTTTAACGAGTCACCGTATAGAGAAGCCGCTTTAATTTAGCCTTCGTCTGGTGCGGACAAAGCACGTGTGTGGGCGCTTCTAATTTCTGTTAACTCTATAATTGAAATCGCGCGAAATGATTATACTTTGAAAAGTTGTTTCGCCTCGTACGACATCTCGTTTCTGAACGCTTGCAACTAACTAACGCTAGATGTGCATATCCGTTAGGTGCCGCTGACATGTCATAGTATTCCATCGCAAACCAGGTACAACTTGCTGCAATATTATTAGACTCAAGGGCTGCCCGATAATCTGATGCAGATTTACACTCCCTCAAGTGCGCGCAAGATCTACGCTTTTTGCTACGAAACTACTTTAATTTGGTTGGTGATTTGCCCAACCCAGTATACCTTGTGGTGTTCCATTGTACGACTTCCTCCCACATTTCTTTTATTCTTTTTCGAGCGGATGTTTGCTCACGGATCTGTTTTCAGTAGTTATCTGTCTTTTTCATGCATGGCGGCACGTCATCGTGCGTCTACATGATTTTCTAAAATTATGCGCGTTTTTCGATTCAATTTGCTGTTAGCGCGCTTGCAGGAGTTGCGACGAATCGCAGTAAGACAACTATTATGTAAATGAAACTTCAAACGCATTAATTTGCATTGTGCGTTCATATATGCGATATACGGCCACTGTTAATAATTATCTGTAATTAAAAATCTAGTTTGAAGTAATACTCCTTGCGTGCGAACGTGTGTAATGCGCAGAGAGGTGGAGTAGGAGTGAATTGAGTGAGTGTCACTTTGCATTTTGCATTGGCCTTGACATGGAAAATACCGAAGCAAATTTATGAACAATTTTCTATCTAATTATTTATATATTTATAGGCGCGCTTGAAATTAGTATTGAGAATTGCGCACGTAACATGTGCGCATTCGACGCTTGTTTTTCGCAAGTTTACACGGCAAGCGAGCGAAGGAGCGCAGTTGCAATAGTGCGATTTTGTTTCAATATTTATATCGAGTGTCGCGTTCTCGACGCAGAAAGAGCGACGACAAAATCCTGCAGAAGTGGCTCGGATAGGAATATGTCTATTTTTAAATGACGTTTCTTGCGCTCCGACTTTTTCGTTTCCGCTTATTTATTTTTTCTTTGAGCTTTGGCTATTTATTTTCAGCGGCGGAATAAATATGTGCGCTCGAAATAGTACGAATTGCATTTTCTTCGTTTTCGGCTCGCAGCTCCCTACTCGCTGCACTCTTCCTCCCGACTTGAAATTGTTAATTTTAAACATCGTCGTCGCTACTTTTTCACGGCTTTTCAACGCACGCGGCACCGCGTTCATCTTCCGCCGCCTCAGTGGCCTATCAGAAAAGAGTAAATTCAAGCCGTTTTATACGAACTGTACGTTCGTTTCGCTTCACATACGTGCTCACTACCGGAAATCCTGTTTTTTCTTTGTTAGCCGCTCGTTTTGTTTCGCTCCCTGCGACTCGGGCTCCTCGGACGCGCTCTTCGCAGGAATTTTCTTCGTTGTTAGTCATTGTCTCGCGGAAAGTGCCATTTGGCGGTTTGATCATCGTGAAGCCTTCGCATTTCATACCGAGAAGGCGATCACGAACACGAACAGGAGTACGTCGGAAATCGCATTGTGCGTCGTGCGGCATCGAATTACATTGTTTGAATTTAGCGCCATTTCTCATTCTTCGGCGCAGCTACGCGTAATCGTTCATATTAGCCGCAATGGTGTGCGTTGGTGTGCGTATTATAAGTTTTCAATGAACATACATATTATGTTTCTCCCACCGTGCCATCCGCCAGCCATGTCTTTCCGTAACTCGACGAAGTCCGGCCGCTCGTAGATGCTCGCCGCCTCGCCGTTCTCGTTGGCTGGCAGTCTCTTCGTGCGTTGCGTTTCGTATTGATCGCGATCACCTTTTTCGTCGAGCAGCTGCGTTTTCTCGTCAAAACTTGCACGAAAAATGTAAAAATCATGCATGAAGCAGAAGCTTGAAATAGTGCCTTGACCATTTTACAATCAGAGCTTTTCATTTGTAAACAAATTCAAAACAAGTCTAAATTTTCAAACGTCTAAAGTGCACTTACAATGCGTAACTTAAGTAGGAACAAGAGCAACACTAGTTTGAGTGAAAGTACAAACGGCAAGTGCAAGAAATCGGAGGAAAAAACTGATAAAAAAGCCGAGAAATTGGGTGATAAGTGCGCGAGTATCAACGAAAAGTACGCGTATTTAAATAGTCAAACGAATAAGAAGAAATCCGGCGTCGCCGTCGCCGCCGCCGAGGACGACAAGAGTGTGCTGCTGAGTACGTGCAGGAACTCGCCCAATTTCATACATCGGCGCTTTAATATCAATCAGTCTTCGAATCTAAACGCGAGCGCATCATCGGGCGATGAGAAGAAGAGTCGCGGCGCCAAGTGCGGCTTCCAGCAGACGAAGAGCTACTCGAACTCGTCGCTCAACTGTCACGCGAACGCAGTGCTGCATTCGAGCCTATCGCACGATAAGAGTAAGAGCTCGTCCTCCTCGGCGTCGAGCTGCTCGACGTCGATGATGACGACGACGACTCTGCCGCGCGGCTGGGTCCGGCAGGCGGTGATGGGTGTGTTACGTTGGAGGGAATTACCAGCGTCGAATTCTTCGGTTATTCCGATATCAACGTCGTTCGCCGCTGCTAATTCAGCAGATGGAATGACAGATGTTGAACAAACCGAAACGAGTAAAACTTCTTGTGATCGCAGCCATAATAAAGTGCAGGTATTGTATTGCAGCTGACTGCTGACGACGCGTTTACTAACGCGCGCGCGCTCGTGGGTGGTGAACGTGATGAATATCGCGAGAATTGTTGAATTTGTTTCGCCAACTCTTTGTACACATGCGTTTGCGTACGCAAAACTGACGGTCAACTGATTTATTCATCTCTGGCCTCTTTCAGACGAGTTTGCGTCACGATTCCTCATCGTCGTCTTCGCAGAACTGCCAACAACAGATTGAAGAGCGCTTGGGCACGTCGTACAACAATAACAACAACAATAATAATAACAACAACAACAATGTGAGCAACAAGACGAACACGGCCAGACGGATGGAGCTGCAAACTCCGCCGAGTTCACCAAACCTGAGCAACAACAACAGTAACGCGTCGCGCATGTTGCTGCAGGAAGTGCTTTCGCGGCCGGGCACGCTGCCCATGATTATCGTGCCGAAGCAGGACGCAGGCGAGAATAAACGCGCCGGGAATTATTGGATCGACGGCGACGATTACGATGGGCCATTCAATCGACCGGTTCAGCATGCAAATTGGCGGTCCAAGATCGAAACGGACGAAACTGCCAAATGCTACCGCCGCTTCTTTTACGGAAGAGTGAGTATCCGCTACCCCACCCGGCCAATGTCAATTCGTTGTGCGCCTAACGGTTATGTAAAATCAAAACAAAACAAAATGAGAGCAAAACTGAACGCAAACAATGCGGGCCGATTGAAAAATATTACCACGAGTGCAAGCAACGAACGAACGTTCGTACGTTTTCTTGAGTAGCTAGTGAGTTCTTTACGCTTTTTTTTTCATAAACTCAACCGTTCTTTGTTTTCGTTGCCAACTGTGTGGGAAGCTAATGCAATGCGCTATTATTGAGTAAGAACATAAATAATTTGTAATGGGACTGTATTTAAATAAATAAAGTTCTAAATGCGAGAAAAAAAGAATTGAGAACGGGGAAGAACAATGGATAATGCCATTCCCACGCGCGGTTTATGTGAATCTTCCCACTTTATAATCAATAATTATTTCACTCTTAAGTACGTACGTACGTTTCTCGACTTGAACCGGTGTTCATTGTTTCCATTCGCGTTTTTATCATTTATGATTGTTTGCAAATCTTATGTGCGCTCGTAATTTTTAGGACCACATGAATTTGACGGCTCTGGACGAAAACCTCGGACCAATACTGCTATCGCTTAAGATGGAGAATGTCTCGCACGAGGAGCATATTCGCGGTCTGTTGCGCTTAAGAACTGGCACCATACACGAACTCATTGCTGCTACGCAGTTGAAAGAGGAGGGCATCACACCGGAAGCAGTCGCGCGCTGCATGCTTCAGGAAGACCGTCTGCAACTCGTGAGCAATTTCGAGCCCATGCAAACGCCACTATCGTCAACGCTCATCTCCACGTACGACGAACATCAGATCGTAACGCATTTCAAATTTGGCGTTATCAACCAGAAGTACGGTCAGACGACCGAGGAGGAACTCTTTTCGAACGGCGCGTCGCCCGCATTTGACCAATTCCTCGACCTGCTCGGAACGCGCATTCAGCTGAAGGAGCACAAGGGCTATCGCGGCGGCCTGGACACGCTTAACGGCCACACCGGAGAGACAGCAATTTATAACGTCTTCAAAGAGCGCGAAATTATGTTCCACGTCTCCACGATGCTGCCCTTTACGCACGCCGATCCGCAGCAGCTGCAGCGCAAAAGGCACATCGGAAATGATATAGTCGCTATCATCTTCCAGGAGGAAAACACGCCGTTCACACCAGAAATGATTGCTAGTCACTTTCTACACGCATTTATTGTCGTTAGAGTTATTGATCCTAATACGGATAACACCAGGTAATGAACGATTCAACCACACATTCGTCAAAACATCACTCACGATTTATTCATTCGTTCTGTTTCTAGGTATAAGGTGAGCGTAACTGCGAGAAATGATGTGCCGTTCTTTGGTCCGCACCTACCAACGCCTAGCATTTTCGGACCGAATGAAGATTTCAAAGAATTTCTACTGACGAAATTAATCAATGCGGAGAACGCCTGTTATAAAGCGGACAAATTCGCAAAATTGGAGCAACGAACGCGCACCTCATTACTGACTACGTTGTGCGCAGAACTGAAAGAAAAGACAAACGAATTCTTAGTGAGCAACGCAAATCTCAACATCTCATCGACTGCCTCTTCAATGTCGACCAACTCGGCGTCAACGAGTCTAACACCAAAAAACAATCGATTCATCGAAACTGTACGTAAAGCACTGAACTTGAAAACAACGAATACAAACAACAATCACACGCCGAACAGCGGCAGCACGATTGGCAAGAAGAGCGCACATTCGATCTCCATCTCCGAATCGGAGGAGTCGAGCTTGAGCGACGAAATGCATCACGATCCGCACGAGCTGCATGAACAAATGCACGAGAGACACTCGTCCTGCGTAGACAGCGATACTGGCATGGAGAGCATGTCGATGTCGAGTTTTAATAATGATTGCCAGCAAGGAAATTCAAAGTGCACTATGTGCTCGCATGCGGCCAACGAAGACGCACTTTACAGCACGGAAGATATGCACAATGAAATCGCTCGGCTGAAGTACGACAAGCTGGAGCTGTTGCGTCTGAATGTGACCAGCCAACGCGAAGTAAAGCGGCTACGCGAGAAGGAATTGAGTCTGCAAAACGATCTGGCGATTGCTGCCAAGGAGATTGCGCGTCTACGCCAATTGATCAAAGACGAAGCGATCTCGCGAAGTGGCAATTGAATATGCAATGCTGCGTGAAAAGCAAATTAACCCTTTGATAACAGCGCTAACAAACTGAACAATTGCTGGCGTAAGCATTGGCATGGATATTATACAGTGCTAGATAAAGTACTACAGTAAATATTTTTGGACATAGTAGAACCATTAAACCTTTTGAACGTTTGTAAATTGAAATTTTGGATAATGAGATATCACGTTTACGATAACTAAGATAACTGAAACATATTTTTGAGAATCCGAGATCGAGCAGTGAAGTGAACTTTATGTGTAAATAGATGATCCCTTTGCAACCAAATGACAGCTTGATTGCGCGGATGATGTTGCTGGCATAAATGATTAGTAGTCGTGTAAGAAATGAAAAATATACCAAAGTACATTCCTCCCAAAAAACGAAAGCTTAATTATAAATAAGAAAATGTTAAGATAATTTGAAGTTTAATTGTCAGTTGCAGTCTGAACTCACAGTTAGAATTCAATATATTTAGTATCAAGAAAGAGAGCGATGATATTTATTTAACTTTGAGTAAATTATGTACAATAAATAACGATGAACAATATATTTATATCATATGAATAAATGAATTAATAAATTCATAGTATATATATATATATATATTGTGTAATTATTATTTAATTACTTTATTTTCTTGCCAAATTGCGATTCCCGTCCTATTTAGATAAAGTTAATTTTGTACCGAAATGACCTTAAAAGAGGAGAATAAATAGACGTGATGTTATATAAATTCTGGACAACATTGATCCACATAAAACTACCCCCTCACAGTAAATATTCGGCGCACGATAACTATAACCAATAATGATTGATTGCCGCAGTAAAGAAAAAATGTCCGAACATCTTAATTATTGATTTCACAACTTATTTCACCGTTTCCCAATGTGGCGAGTTTCACGAGATCTTATTTCAGTAGTGATTTCGTAAAGTGATAATTACCTGAATTATGTGTCCAAATGAAAGGTGGTACTCATTCCTACGATGGTGATCCCCGTATTTCAAAGAGTTAATCCAGTAGAATCAAAATAATAGTATTCATCGATTGGTAGATTTCTAATAAAATGATAAATTGCCTAACAGAACTGCGGCACAGCATAATCAAATATGTAAACTGTATAGCAAAGTGAGAACATGAGGGTCTAGTACTTCGATTGTTATGGACTAGAACCAATTACGATTAAGATATTAGTATTTAATTTTTGACCTGAATTCTGCTTATTTCGAATGAATTAATTTCGTGACAAGCACATGCACACCTGACCGTTGTGCGGATAGAGGCGCGTTTTTTACTAAAAGAAAAAGTTTAAATTGTTAATTTATCAGATATCAAAAAGAAAAGGTGCTGAATACACATTATACTGAAAAAAATCAATATTGAATTTTTTGAAACCGGACAGAAGTACAAATTCGAATGACATTATTGGTGATATATCTTAAATGAAAAAGATACATATGTGAAATATTTCACAATGAATATATCGTTGATGATTTATCTGAAATCAAAAAGACAATAATATTAGTAAATACCGAAAATACCACATAAAAATATTGTTTCATATCGTAGATTTACGTAAGAAAATAGTTAATAATTTGGTTTTTGTATAAATACAATCCATAAGTATCACTATTTGTGCCTCAATAATTAGTAGTTGAGAATTAAATCATTACTATTTCCTAGACTGAAAATGAATATATGAATATTTACGCAACGTTATATATTGGCACATTTAAGAATTTCAGCCAACTCTTATAATATCTGTAATAAATAATATATTATGTCAAAAGAAAATAGTGTTAATAAGCATTACCTAACAAATATTCGCGCCTTTTGCTATAATTTATAATTCATAGCAAATCCTAAAAGTTTTAGAAAGGTATGTTGGTGTATTAGTGAAATATAAAAAAGGAATAATATTCAAGTTGCCTAAAATAAAAAAATTCTGAAAAATGTGTAAGTTTAGATAATTAAAATTTTCTACAACGATTAGTTTAATTTCGCGTTTTCTCGATCGGAAACACGTAAATACCTATACGTTTGACTTGATTAAATACTTCACACCGTCCGCATTAACATTTTAGTCGCAATAATAATTTTTTCAAAAAACAAAATGCGCATGGCCATTAAAACGTCGTAAGCGCACCTGAAACAGAAACGAATACGTAACTAATTTTTAGGCGCAACTGAAAAAGAAGGCAATGTTTATTATGTGTAATTTGTAGAGGTAATTGGCATTAAAAAAATAATAAAAATCATATAACGAAATTGAAAGCCAATAATTGATTATACAATATTGGTTATTATCATTCATTCATCATCAACCAATATTGCCATATCAAGAATTAGAATAAAAAAGCAAAGCCATTAAGTCAAATTGAAAATAAAATCTTAAATTAAAAGTCTTGGCTGGATAGGTGGACCAGCAGCACTGAAAAGCAATTAGGTAATTAGGCAAGAATAACAATACTGAAAGCAAACAAATTTAAAACTAGCTAAAAAGCAAAAGTCATCTGAAATGAAACGGATTAAACACTAAAACTAGCCTGAGAGCAGAAGCATTTGTAAAAAGTATTCTCAGCTTTAATTAATCGCGGAACTAATCGCGGCCATTTGGCACGAATGCCCTACGTGACCCAACTGCAGCATCCAGATCGGCATACAAAATTGGGCTCTCAAAGAGATTTAACACAGCGCAACAAGTGGAAGGCGCCCAACATCGTACAAACAGTTTGTTTGCACCGGACATGCAGCAATTTGAACTGGAAACAACAATAGAGATGGCACACCAACGCGTTGCAACCACGTGGAAATCGTTTGTTTACACTGGAGTAAGAGCTATGAGAGCCGAACAAAACTGTTATTAATAATTACAGCATAATTTCATTATTTTCTTGATGAAATACGTTTCACATCATGCCAAGACACGATGTAAATAATATTATGTTCAGAACATATTGTAAACAAAATTTAAACAATTATTTACTATCGTTATCGTGGCTTTCCAATATGGTATAAACCACCTAATGATTTAACTTACTCCCATAAATGTTTCCACGTTGAGATCAGTTGTACTTTACTTCATATTTAAAGATTTTATATTCAATGTTTACAACTTAATTACACAATAAATATACCCTATCTGAATAAAGAATAGGTATTGATAGAGTTTTGCGGATCATAAAAATTAATGTTTAGTAATAGATTGTCCATACAATGTCCAAAAAAGCGGAAATCATTATAATAATTTCTATGTGCATGGTTATGTTGTTCTATATTGGTTAGCTTATTGAAAACTAATAAAAATCGGAATGGAAAACTATTACTATAACTAGCAGATATCTTAGATCCTATATTAAGATTTAAGGCCATTCCTTTGTCCCAGAACCGTATTTGTCGTGATTTACAATAGATCCAAACTCGTATATGCTTTTCTAGTTTAACAGATTATATAAGTTACAATGATTTACTGACTAAATGAAGACAATTTTAAGAGATATGAGCGTATCAAGAATGTATTTTAATCAGTAAATTGATTGTAAATTAATAGAATTGCGATATATTATATATCTATAAATGTAAACAAAGTATGTACCTTAATATCTGATTAATCAGATTATTTTACACATTTTCTTAGTTCAATGAATACTTAATACCAGCTAGTTTTAACTATAGTAATAATCAATTTATTAGATAATCCTATTGTTTCACAAAAGCTGAATCAATAAGGCAACAGAAATTACAAATTGCGCTGGTTCAAATAGTCTTATGTTAAATGGCACATATGTTTATTTTTATCACGAGTTATGAATTGTACTGTATCAATTTAATAATATTACTATTAATGTGGTTATTTCATAAACAAGCTGTTAATAATTCACATTGCTTAATCATATGCACTAAGTGCGAAATGGATTAATAAAATGATATGAGTTGCTCTCAACACAAAGATCTATAAAATTCAATAAAAGTACGCATCGTCCTTTAACAAGTTTACTACTTAAAGTTCTTAAACTACTTCTTAAATTAGATCAAGTCAGTAATATTTCCATCGCAAACATATTAATTACTCGTCCATAATACTGTAATAAATTTTTGCTTAATTATGGTTAAATATTCAAGTCCTTATTAAATAACCCCTGATATGTTGAAAATATGCATTGTTAACAGGATAAACACCCACACAAAGAGCTATTATATAACTCTCATAGTTATTAGACATATTATAATTTTCCATATAACTTTCTTTTTTAGCTAACTGCTGGTATTCCTAGGTTTATTTCTTTTCATATAACATGACATCTAACTAGTATTCTTTTATCATGGATGTTATTACAAGATAATGTATTACACAAGAGCTATATCGGCAAGGTGCTATTCATTGAGTTCAAAAATAACAGGTTTTGTGTCTTGTCCACAATTTTATTTGAGGATTCGCCATTTTTTAGCCAAGATAATATAATGCTCTCCTCATCAGAATGTAATAACAGTGTTTCCTATGATTGGTAATCGGTAAATATTAATCAAATGAATGGAATTAGATGCCAACCCCATATATAATTAAATCCTCTTCCAATTTTTAAATTTCAATGATTTTACATTATACTACATATCATCTGTTCTTGTGCTCTTGGTATCTACAAAATATTTGATTGAATTCCCCAGAAATGTCATTATAAGAAAATTTTGAATTTGCTTCTACAGTATGAATGTTCTATTCCATTCAGGCACTCTTCAATCGACTTTAACCGCAAAAAACGGATGCTTTCTGGATAAATATCGTGTTCAATATAGTGACACATTACTTAACTTTGCTGTGGTTTCACACAATTTATTTTCACAATAATCTTTTAATTGGGCGTCCGATTTCTAATCATTTTCGATAACAAACGACTCTCTTTTTGATATCACGCTGACAGATATTAATGATTTTGTTATTACAATCACCTTACCATGTCTTGTTCATCATGTTGTACATTATAATAAATAGTGTATCTTGAGAGAGCAGTTAATATATTGGCGTCATACGTGCATATTCTCATCAGTCTTTTAGATTACATATATCTAAAAGATATAAATAATGTCCCATTAAATATTATTCTTAAGAAAGCAATTAAAATTACTTAACTATTGGACAGCGTGCTAAAGAACCGAATGTTAACCGTTATAGTACACATTTATAAATTGCACGAAATTTAGTTATTTAGTTTGTGTAGCAAACTGCTATAAGCAACTTATGAAAGCTATAAGCGAACTGCAGAAATACAGCAGAATGCATGCAGACCACCACCTCCCGTTTAATATTTTTTTCATTTCTCGCAATTCATGGCTTCGCACTTTTTGTCGCGTGTTTACGTATCGTTTCCAGTCGAAGTTGCGAATGGCCTGTCTCGACAGCCGTCGGAAAAGGTCCGAGTTAAAAACAATTGATCATTTATTAATTCTTCTTCAACTTCTGGAATAGCCATTCGGAACAAACTATTATTATTGCTCTCTGCCTCTACAAAAATTGATATTGCTGGTAACAAGAGAGTCAAGAAAATCAGCGAGTTTAAACCAATTATTGCATTTATACGCTACTTCGGATTGAGCCCCAATAGAATGCTCAAAAAATCGAGTATGTATCCTCTCTCTCTGATATGTTAAAATTAATAAATATAAAACGGTAAAATGAAAAAAAAATTTTAAAGAAACAGATGATAGGCGGCAACCCAAATGGCTCTTAGTAAACATTACAAAGCTATTTGTTTACACGTGGTAAGATTGAATCTAGCAATGAACAATAAAAATAATAATTTCAATGTCGTTTATAAGAAAATTTCAAGAAAAACACGAAATCCTAAAAAAAGTTACAACATATTGTAAGTAAATTAAATACATACCTGATTATGCGCCGCTAACTTTTTGAATTAAACAATTTGTTTCTTCAAAGCAATGCCACGAAAAATGATATAATCTTGAAGAATGGAAATCATTTGGGTACATTTTATTCAGGATTACTGTTTATTTGCAGCCTCATGACCTTTTTTGTCCTATTAGGGGTGTAAAGGGAAATTCACATATTATGATAATCTTCTTTATAAATCTTCTCTTCTATCTTTTCTATATAAATAAAAATGAAAGTTGCTATGCGCAAAACTCGAGAACGGCTGGACCGATATGGTGTACAATGTTATATAAAGTTATAACTCGAGAATGAGGTGACCAATTTGGATAATTATTTTACATACTAGCTGTTCCGACAAACTTCGTCCTGTCAAAAGATAATAGTAAACATTGACCTAGCCACTAGACCATGACTCAATATTTAAAGGAAAAGAAATGTTCATAATCCGCATTCCAATAATACCAACGGACGTACCATTTGAATTTAAACG
>JARJDV010004562.1:0-13923 GCA_030264675.1 Anaulacaspis nigra
TCGAATATGATGTGAAAGACTAAATCTCCATCTTCTCCAACGAAGCCCATCTAGCACCCTGAATAAACCTAAGCCATCTTAACACAATGGTCTCATTAAGTCTTTTAGCTATAGTGAAAGCTACTGTAAACAGCTTTCAATACTTTCATTTTGTAGATGGTGTAGGGCTTGAAACGGTGAAGGGTTAGGCCTTGCAGTAAGCTTTTTCAAAAAATATCGGAGGGGTATTTTTGAGGGATTAGGGTTAACTTTGCGCTCATGCAAGAGTCCTCTTATATTGTTTCAGCCAGGAAATACCGTCCCGTAGGTTTTGAAGAGGTGGTAGGGCAAAAGGCCATCACCGATACGCTCAAGCAAGCCATCGATGAGGGGCGTTTGGCGCAGGCCTTATTGTTTTGTGGGCCGCGTGGTGTGGGCAAGACCACTTGCGCGCGTATATTGGCTCGGAAGATCAATGAGATTTCCGGTCCTGTTGACGCAGGCGATTTCAATTTCAATATTTTTGAGCTTGACGCTGCTTCCAACAATTCGGTAGACGACATTCGGAACCTTATTGACCAGGTGCGTTTTGCTCCCCAGCAGGGTCGATATAAAGTCTATATCATTGATGAGGTGCATATGCTCTCGCAAGCGGCTTTCAACGCTTTTTTGAAGACGCTTGAAGAGCCTCCTTCACATGCGATATTCATCTTGGCTACGACAGAGAAGCATAAAATACTGCCTACGATACTTTCGCGCTGTCAAGTCTATGAATTTCGGCGCATCTCTGTCGAAGATATCAAGCTGCATTTGAAAGAAATCGCCCGAAAAGAAGGCATTGAGGTCGGAGATGAAGCTTTGTTTCTCATAGCGCAACGGGCTGATGGAGCGTTGCGTGACGCGCTTTCTCTTTTTGATCGGCTGGTTTCTTTTGCAGGACAGGTATTGACCAAGGAGGTCGTTATGGATCAATTGGGCATCTTGGATCGGGATTATTATTTCAAGGTGACGGATCTTTTTCTGCAAAATGATATCCCCCATATTTTACTCTTGTTTGATGAGGTGTTGCAAGCGGGTTTTGACGCTGAACTTTTTATCGGTGGGTTGGCTACACATTTTAGAGATCTTCTCGTGTCCAAAGATCCACGCACCCTTTCTCTGTTGGAGTTTGACGAGAAGACTCGCCGAAGTTATATCGTGCAGGCGGAGCAGACGTCTTCGGATTTTTTGATCGATGCTTTGGAATTGTCCAAGCGCGCAGAGATGGACTATAAGTCGAGCAGAAACCCTCGTCTTTCCGTAGAGATCGCATTGATGCAATTAGGTTCTTTATCAACTGCTCTTTCGGCAGTAAAAAAAAAACTTTTGATATTCTCCCCGCCGAGGAAGAAAAGCCTCAATCATCTGCCGAAAACGAGAAAACCTTTGAGCCGGATGGCGTGCCGGAGGCGCCCAAGGCAGATGTTGTCCATCGACAAGCCGCTTCGGATGGCTCACCGCTTCGATCTCCGGAACAGCTTATAGCCCCCCCTTCTCGTCCGGCTTCTTTTAGTATTCGTCAGGTTTTAGAGGAGCCGCAGCTTGAAGAACAAACGGCGCCGACATCTGTAGATCTTCCTGCCGAAGCGTATACGCTCGAGAATTTTCAACATGCCTGGGATGCCTTTTTGTCCAATGCCGCGCTGCGCCAAAACACGCCTTTGTGGAATATATTGAGTCATTTAAAATGGAAACTTGTTGATAATGACAAAGTGTTTTTGTATTTTTTATCCCATGCGGCGGCAGGCGAGTTTTCGTCCGTACAACAACAATTCCTGGAATACCTTTGGCAAGCGCTCGGTAATCATCATATACGGTTTGAGTTGGTTGTGAAAGCTGATCAGGCGCCTAAAACAATCTATACCCCGGAAGAGAGGTACCGTTTTTTGGTGGAGAAATACCCTCATTTGGCTCATTTAAAGGAACGGTTGGGATTGGATTTGTATGATTGAATGATAAAAGGAAAGTCTTGATAGGTGGATTGTCACGATGGTGACGAGAAACGGATACAATGTGTGGAATGTGGCATAAGGTGTATTTTTCGAGTAGAGGAGTCCACTTGAGGGAACGGTTTCATTTCTTTTTGTACTTTCATGGTTCTTGTTAAAATAAGTTAATTATCAGCGCTAAATCAATTCTTGTTTCTATAATTTGTTACAAAATTCCGGATTGGTTTCGCTTTGTATGAATGTTTGCCTTAGCTTGTAGGTTTTTAGGAAATATCATATTGTGTCTTAATAGCGTGGTACGATTGAAAGGGTGTCATAGTGACAGTTTTTTTGATAGTTGACTTTTATTTTTATACATGTGGCACAATTCCTGATTCTGAAAATGTAGATGTGTACGTTTTTGTAACTTTAGTCTATTATGATGAACGATAATTTTTCACCCAGACTTCAAGAGGTAATTACTTATAGTATGGAAGAAGCTTTGCGTCTCGGTAACGAAAAGATCGGTACAGAGCATTTAGTGTTGGGAATTATTCGTGATGGAGAGAGTAAAGCGGCCAATATCTTGCATGCGCTCGATGTCAATTTGCAAGAAGTACGTAAAAAAATAGAAGCGATCATACCGGCCAAGGTTGTTTTGATTGGGGAGAATAGGGATAATATCGAGCTGACTAAACAGGCTGAGCGAGTCTTGAAAATGGCTTATCTGGAAGCCAAGTTATTTCAAAGCGCAGAGGTTGATACAATTCATCTGCTTTTATGCATATTGCGTGATGAGCAAGATCCTGTCACCAGGGTATTTAAACATTTCAATATGGATTATGACACAGTGAGAGAAGAATTTAAATTTCAATACCAAGATAATAATACAAAAAGAAACTTTCCGAAGGCGGCTTATCCTGACGAAGATGTTGAAGGCTCTGGAAACACTTTCGGGAGTGGAGGCGTTTCCGGAGGGGGGTACTCGGGGAGCACGTCTACAAAAAGTCGTACGCCGGCGTTGGATAATTTCGGTCGAGACTTGACGTTGATGGCTTTGGAAGGGAAGTTGGATCCTGTAGTGGGGCGTAATAAAGAGGTAGAGCGTGTCTCCCAAATATTAAGCAGGCGCAAGAAAAACAACCCCTTGCTTATCGGTGAGCCGGGAGTGGGCAAATCAGCCATTGCAGAGGGCTTGGCCTTACGCATCGTGCAACGCAAAGTCTCTCGGGCGTTATACAACAAGCGAGTGATCACTTTGGATTTGGCCGGCATGGTTGCCGGCACCAAATACAGGGGGCAATTTGAAGAAAGAGCAAAGGCTATATTGAACGAGTTGGAGAAAAATGCGGATATCATTGTATTCATCGACGAGATCCATACCATAGTCGGAGCCGGAGGCACCACAGGCTCACTGGACGCTTCCAATATATTCAAGCCTGCCTTGGCTCGTGGAGAGATACAATGTATCGGCGCTACTACCCTTGATGAATACAGGCAGTACATAGAAAAAGACGGAGCGCTTGACCGCCGCTTCCAAAAAGTCCTTGTAGAGCCTACTTCGGAGGAAGAAACCCTCGAGATATTGAATCAAATAAAAGACAAATATCAAGCGCACCATAGTGTCATTTACACTGATGAGGCCATCAAAGCCTGTGTTTATCTTACATCCAGATACATTACGGATCGGCATCTTCCTGACAAGGCCATCGATGCTTTGGACGAGGCAGGGTCACGTGTGCATATCAAAAATATCAAGGTGCCCCCTGAGATCGTTTCTTTGGAAAAACAACTTGAAGATATCCGCGCAGAAAAATCCAGAGTAGTCAAGAGTCAAAAATATGAAGAAGCTGCTCGACTCAGAGACACCGAAAAACGTGTAGAGAAAGAGTTGACCGAAGCACAAAAGCTTTGGGAAGAGGCTTCCAAAGAGAACAGAGAAATCGTATCGGAAGAAAACGTAGCCGAAGTAGTCTCGATGATGAGCGGCATACCTGTCCATCGTGTAGCTCAGGCCGAGATGAAAAAATTGGCCCATATGTCCGGACTGATAAAAGAGAAAATCATCGGGCAGGACGAAGCCGTGGAGAAAGTAGTCAAAGCCATCCAACGCAATAGGGCCGGGTTAAAAGACCCTAGTCGTCCGATAGGATCCTTCATCTTTGTAGGAGATACCGGTGTGGGAAAAACCCAGTTGGCCAAGGTGCTCGCCAAGGAACTTTTCGATTCCGAAGATGCTCTGGTGCGTGTCGATATGAGTGAATACATGGAAAAATTCTCCGTCTCGAGATTACTCGGCGCTCCTCCGGGATATGTCGGTTATGATGAAGGAGGGCAATTGACCGAAATCATTCGTCGCAAGCCTTATGCCGTAATCCTCTTGGACGAAATTGAAAAGGCGCATCCCGATGTGTACAATTTGCTTTTGCAAGTGCTCGATGATGGGAGCATTACGGATAGTTCAGGCCGAAAAATAGACTTCAAGAATACGGTGATTATTCTCACTTCAAATGTAGGCACGAGACAATTGAAAGATTTCGGGGGAGGTATAGGCTTCGGCACTACCGCCAGAAAAAATACTGCCGACGCGCATGCCAAGGTCACGATAGAGAATGCTCTGAAGCGCACCTTCGCTCCGGAATTTTTGAATCGTATCGATGATGTCATTTTATTCAATTCATTGCAACAAGAGCACATCGATCGTATCATCGATATCGAGCTGGGAAAACTTTTGAAGAGAATCTCTCAATTGGAATACAAATTGAAAATTCCTCCCGCAACCAAGAAATTCATTGCTGAAAAAGGCTTCGACAAAGCATATGGAGCCAGACCGTTGAAAAGGGCCATACAAAAATTCGTAGAGGATCCGATAGCGGAATACATCATCAATGGAGAAATACAAAAAGGCGATGAATTGCGGTTGGAATTGAATAAACAAAAAGACGATACGGTGGTTACCGTCAACAAAAAATCCATCAAAAACAGCGCGTGAGTTTTATCCTCATCGGAAAGGCCAGTGTGTGAGCGAAAGGTTTTAAGGGGGGCGAAACATTGATCAGTTGTTGTAGCTGATCATATCCAATAATTGATCTGTGATGCGCTCTTCACAGATGAGCTCCATACAAGCCCGATCTTTTCTCCAACAAGGTTTGTTTCCGAATACGGAACAGGGTCGACACTCCAGCTCTATTTGAATGGCATCTTCAATATTTTGACCATAGCCGTAAAATCCGGCAAACGGGTGAGTCGCCCCCCAGATTGACAATACCCTTGTCCCCACCATAGAAGCCAGGTGCATGTTAGCCGAGTCCATGCTTAACATCACATCGAGTGATCGGATGATGTTTAATTCCTCGGCTAGCGTGAGTTTGGACACTAGGTTGGTCACGTTATTGAATTGTTCGGCCCATTGTATCGCTTGTTTTTCCTCGGCCGGCCCTCCGCCGAAGAGAAAGATTTTGATGTTTCTCTCGTTGAGGAGACCGATAACTTTTTCCGTCTTTTCCAACGGATAATGCTTCTTTTGATAATGGGCAAAAGGAGCGATGCCGATCCGTTTTTCTTTTTTTTCGTGGATTGCTTGTCGGGAGGTTTTCTTTTCGGGCAGCGTGTGGCTCAACCGTATTTGAAATCCGAGCTTTCTGAAGACGTCTGCATACCTTTCTATCGTGGGTTTTAAAGGAGTCAAACATTTTTTTTCTTGTCGGGCAAGGGCTTTTTTTTCCTTTCTGCCTTTGTCGATAACAGCTGTGGGGATTTTTGAAAAGCAGAAAAAGATCCTCAGAATTTTTGATCGGATCACATTGTGAAGATCAGCTATTTGATCTATCCGTAATTTCTTTAGATCTCGATAAAGTTTGTAAAGTCCTAAGAGGCCTTTGTGTTTTTTATGAGAGTCAAAAGGATAAACATGTACGTGAGGCGGCCTATTCAGTAGTGGAGTGAATCCTTGTTTGGTCAGGAAGATGAAGCGGCTTTCGGGATAATTTCGAGACAATTGCTCTATCAGCGGCACGGTAATGGCGACATCTCCCAAGGAAGACAGCCGTATGACCAAGATGGTTTTTTGTGCCGGACTTTGTACCGGGGGCATTTTATTTGTTTTTGTAGAGAATGGGGTTCAATGTTTCGTCGTTGTACATTTTCATCTGTTTGTAGACTTTCATGTACTTCCTTCCGGCCTCGATGTCTTCAAGCAGCTCCTCGATGGCAGTGGAGAGATCTTTTTGTTGGTCTTGTAATATGTACAGTTTTTGTTTGCAATCTTCTTTATGCGTTGCAGAAGCGTCAGGTCTTTGGATTTGTTCGTCCATGTGATAGATCTTCAGCGCCAATATTGAAAGTCGGTCTATGGCCCAAGCGGGACTTTCGGTATTGATCTTGGCTCCTGTCAAAGGGGTGATGTTTTTGTATCGATCCAAGAAATAACTGTCGATGAATTCGACCAAGTTCGTACGTTCTTGGTTGGAGGCGTCTATTCTACGTTTGAGTTCCATCCCTTTTTCGGGGTCGATGGCCGGATCTCGAATGAGATCTTCAAGATGCCATTGTACCGTATCGATCCAATTCTTTAAATAGAGCAGATGTTTGATATCATCTTTCGGATAGGGGTTTTGTATGGGGGCGTCAACGTTGTCAAGCCGGTGATAGTCCCGGATGCTTTGATTGAAAATCTCCTGTCCGGTGTCACTGAAGCTTGTGATTTTCATAGGAGTATAGAGCTGTTTCATTTATTCGAACGGAGGGCGAGCTTTCTTTTCGATGAGATTTTGGAGACGCTTAGTTTGCTCGATTTTTTGGGGCCTGATTGTCTGGTTTTGTTGTTCTTCGCGATAAGGGTTTGTTTTTTTCCTTTTTTTCGAGACTTTCCGGAGGCCAACAAAGTTTTTCGGTTTTTAAGGGATTTTTTCTGTCGTTTGGGGTTAAGGATACGATCGGGAAGGTTTTCTCCTTGGGCGTATAGAGCATCTTCTTTTTGTTCGAACAGGGCGATCTTGTCTTTGGGCAGTCTCAAGAGAAATTGACCTCCTTCCGGTATGATCCCCAGGAAGTATTGAGGATTCAAAAAATTCAGTTTTTCACGGGAGATATTCAATTCTTGGGCCAGGAGATTGAGCGATACTTTTCTGTTGACGGGTATGAGCTCGGTTTGATCATAGCTTAAGTGAAACTGCTCGGGTAGAATGTTGTGTTCCTTGTAATAATTCATTACGTAGCTTACGGCGATGAATTTGGGAACGTAATTTCTTGTCTCTCTCGGCAGATAAGATTGCAGGCTCCAGAAATCTTTTTCGCTGCCGGAGCGTTGCAATGCTCTTTCTATCGTGCCGGGTCCTGCGTTGTAGGAGGCTAGCGCCAATGCCCAATCTCCGATGCGGTCGTAGAGGTCTTTGAGGTACTGACAAGCGGCCTCCGTGGCTTTGATCGGATCGTTTCTGTCATCATAGAGGCCGGTTTTTTGAAGCGCGTATAATCTGCCCGTTTGCGGCATGAACTGCCAAAGTCCTTGCGCTCCTGCTCTTGAGGTGGCTTTTGCATTGAGGTTCGACTCTACTATGGCAAGGTATTTCAGTTCTTTGGGGATATTGTATTTGCTCAATATTTTTTCAAAGAGGGGGAAATAGAACTCGGCCAGAGCGAAGACTTTCCCTAAATGTTTCCCCATGCGGAGATAGCTTTCTACGGCGGCATGTACGGTGGTGTTGTATTGAAGTATATCTGTTTGGAATTCTTGGTTGAGTGTTTGAATCCGTTCCTTCAGTCGGTCGGCCTCTATGGTGGTGATGAGTTCCCCATTGATGTCCTTTCCGGAGAAGAGCTCGGATTTTTGGAATCCGTCACGCCATATGTTGTCTATATCCCGGATATAATTCAAATCCATTCCGGAGAGCGTATCGATTTGGCGTTTACTTGAGCGTGTGTCTTTTTTTGAATCGGTACGGAATTGGGCTTGTAACCAATAGCAAGACAATGAAAATATCAGGATAAAAAACTTTTCAACCATAATGCTACTTTAATGCGTTGATCCTGATAAGGAAAAGACCGGAGGGAAGGGGTGTGTGATAAATTACTCTTAGAGGCTTGTCAATACATTCTTACTTAAGCGTAAGAATTCAGTCTTGAATTTCCTTATTTGGATTTGTTTTCGCTTTTTTGTTCGGGTTCGTTTTGGGTAGCTTTCTTGAACTCTTTGAGTCCCGTGCCTAAACCTTTCATGAGTTCAGGGATTTTCTTTCCACCGAACAGTAAAAGGGCCAAGATCACTATAACAACGATTTCCGTGGTTCCGAAAGTGCCCAATAAGATCTGTGTGGAATCCATACTCATGTTTGTTTGGCAAGGGCAAAGGTATGGATTTTATACAAAATGATTCATAGGCCTTTGATCCAATGGGACGGGTTTTGCTTAGAAGTGTTGTGCCATATCTGGAAATTCAGTAGGGTTTCTCCATTGGAATTGGTGTATACTTTGCCTAAGGATTGGCCTGTTTTTACTTTACTTCCTTTTTGGACGTAGGTCTCTTGAAGATTGTTGTATACGCTGTAATAGTTGCCGTGTTGGATCAAGAGGGCTTTCATGCCTCCGGTGATTGAGTATACGGCGCTGACGGTGCCTTGAAAGATGGCTTTTGCGAGGCCTCCTTTTGGGGTGAGGATGTCTACTCCACTGTTGTCGATATAGACGCCTTGTAGGCCGGGATAGGCTTGCCTGCCGAAGTGGTTCAGCACGGTGCCTTGGGCTACCGGCCAAGGGAGTCTTCCTTTGTTTCCGGCGAAGTCTGAGGCCAGTTTGCTTTCTTCTATAGATAATAGAGGGGTAGAGGAGGTTTCTTCCTTGCGTTCTTTTGCGGTTTCCACTCCTTTTCGGGAAAGTTCTTCTTTCCTCCGTTTGGCTTCTCTTTCCGCTCTGAGTTTGGCTAGTCGGATTTCATTGGCGATCAATGCTTGAATCTGCCGATCTAACTTTTTCGCTTCGGCTTGTTTCTTTCGGATTGAAGCGGCCAAATTTTTTTGCTTTTTTTGAAGGGAACTCATCAGCTTATTTTGTTCTTTTTTTTCGGATTCGAGTTCTCCTTTTTCTTTTTCTTGTCGCCGGATGAGTGTTTGTTTTTCTTTTTTGTTCTCTTGCAGTTTTTGTACGCTGGCGGTTAATATGCCTTGTTTGTGGTTGATTTTTCCGGCTCTTTCTTTTTGAAAGTCGTCGTATTTTTCCAGGTATTTGAGCCTTTTAAAGGCTTGCTCAAGGTTGTTTGAGGACAATAACAGCAGGGATTTTTGTTGAATGGCTCTGTTTTTGTAGGTTTTCATCAGAACGTCATTGTATTCTCTTTTTAAGGTGAAGAGATCTTTTTTTAGTTGTGATACTTGATGTTGTTGTTGGTCTATATTGTTCTCTATGAGGGTTCTTTCTTTTTGAATATTGGATATGAGTTGGGTGCGGACAGAGATCTTTTTGTTGAGTGTGTTTAGATAATGAGACGTCTGCTTGGCTTGTTTTTTGGTTTGTTGAGCTTGTATGTTGAGCTTTTGTATCTCGGACTTCAGGTCTTGGCTCTTCTTTTGTAAGGCGGATTTGTCTTGAGCCCACATTGATGCGGCAAGAAAAGTAAAAAGGAAACTCAACTTTATGACGAGTAGTGAGCGGTGTGGTTTATCCTGCATTTACCAATTTCTTTCTTTGTATCCTTCCGGTATGGAAAATGATGTGTCCATCGGGTCGTTGGTCTTGATCCCTGTGGCTTCTATAGAAAAAACGGGACGTGATTTTTCGTTAACGAATATATGAATTTTCCCCGGGAAGAGTTGATCATCGACTTTTTGCCAATTGTCATAGATGATGATGAGTTCTTCCGGAGCGTCTGCTTTTTTGACGGACTCTTTTCTGATGCAAAGATTGCCGTCTATTTCCAGTGAGTGGATATATCCTTTGACGGATTTTTCCGTATGGGTGAGCAGTGTGTCGCTTTTAGATGCCAGGATGTAGAGATTGTCGGTTCGATTTTGGAGTAATTGATAGTTTTCGCTATCCAATTTGAATAATGATTGTCCCAGAAATAATCTCTCGAGTTGGGTATAGTCCAAAAAGTCGGCTTTGAGGTATCTATTGGCTAGGGAAAAATCGCTTTTTAAATAGGTTTTTTGTATTTTCTCATAGGCGGTTACCTCATTGGGAGTGATTAGGGCTCTTGCTACGGAAAAGCCTAAAAAAGAAGCGTTGACCCAAATTTTTTGACCGGGTTGTATATGAATCTTGGAATGAAGGCTTCGTTCTTCTTCTTTTTTTATTATTGTTACTTTTCCGCTGATGCTGATGTTTTGAGAAGGTGTCGGATGAACGCTTCGATAAGAATCGATGATTTGATCTATCTGTGACAAGCCGGCTTTTTTTCTTGGAAGAGACTTTGGGCTTGTACAGGCCAGCGTCATGGCTAAAAGGCACCATAGAGGGGCATGATATTTACTCCGGTACATATTTTTTGGGTGTTTGTCATTAAAATCCGAGAACTGAATAGTCTCCCAAGCTGATTTCTCTGGATAATCCGATGTAAGAAGTGTTGTTTCCGATCATTGAATTGGACAGATTGGCGTGGGTGATTTTTGTGTGGTCTTGTATCAGAGAATTTTCTATGTTGCTGTTTTTCACTACGGTATGTTTTCCTATGGAAACATAAGGGCCGATTTTACTGTTTTCGATCGTTGCATCAGCGCTAATGGAGCAGGGCTCGATGATCAGGCTGTTTTTGATGCATGCTTGGGGATGGATCAGATCTGCCTTGCCGCGTTCGAATTCGAGGATTTTGGAATTGGTGTCGATGATGGCGTTTTTGTTTCCGCAATCCATCCATTCGTCAACTGCCTTTGGTAGGAATCGCACGCCTTTTTTCCTCATGTTTTCCAGGGCATCGGTGAGTTGATATTCCCCGTTTTGTTTGATATCTCGGTCGACCAAATGTTGAATCTCGTTTTTTAAGAGAGCGCTATTTTTGATGTAGTAGATGCCGATGATGGCTAAGTTTGACACAAAGCTTGCAGGTTTTTCTACAAATCCTGTGATATATCCTTCGGCGTCACATGTCGCTACACCATAAGCGCCGGGGTTATCGACTTCTTTTGCCCAGATCAGGCTATCGGCTTCGGCATCCAAATCGAAATCGGCTCGAAAAAGTGTATCGGCGAATGCGATGACCATCGGTCCGTTGAAAACGTTTTTGGCGCAGAGCAAAGCGTGTGCCGTGCCTAGGGGTTGTTCTTGATGATATATGCTTGCTTTCGTGCCCAAGTTCTTGGCCACTTGCATCAGTCCATCTTCGACTTCTTTGCCGAAGTCTCCTATGATGAAGGCAATTTCTTCGATGGGTGTTTTGACTGCTTTTGCGATGTCTTCCGCCAGTCGTTGTACGATGGGTTTGCCTGCGATGGGGATCAGGGGTTTGGGAATGGTGAGCGTATGAGGACGCAGGCGAGAGCCTTTGCCTGCCATGGGGATAACGATTTTCATGATGAGGTGGATTTAGTGGGCATAAACTTTTCTTTCAAATTCCGGTGCTTCCGAAGCCATGTTTGCCGCGGTCGCTTTCGTTGAGTCGGTTGCTTTCTTCCCATTCAACGGAGGTGTAAGGGGCAATGACCATCTGTGCGATCCGGTCTCCATTGTTGATAGTAAAAGCTTCTGATGAAAGATTGATCAAAATAACCATGATTTCTCCACGATAATCGGAATCTATCGTCCCGGGACTGTTCAAGCAAGTGAGTCCGTTCTTGAGAGCCAGCCCGCTTCTTGGACGGATTTGCGCTTCGTACCCTTGGGGCAATTCGATGCTTATCCCTGTAGGGATCAGTTTCCGTTCGAGTGGGTTCAATGTTACGGAAGCATCGATGGCTGCTTGTAGATCCATTCCCGATGCCCCTTGACTCTTGTATTGAGGCACGGGATTGCCGGAGGTATTGATGATCTTTATTTTCATTCCGGTTTTTTAAATATTTTCTTTACTCGGCTTCTTTCGATGAAAAATATGCCAGTCAAATATAAGGATTGTCCTATAACGTTAAAGATTCCCGCTTCTTTCAGCAAGATATAACCTGTCAAGATCGCGAATCCCATATGGATGATCATTCTGTTGCTCAGGTAGGGAACAGGGTAATTTTTTTGTCCCCATATGTAAGAGATCACCAGCATGGCGCCGTAAGAAGCCAGGGTGCCCCAGGCACAGACCATAAAATCCGCTCCGGGCAATAGGAGCAATAGGTTGAAGGAAACCGTGACCAGGGCTCCGATCAAGGAAATATATGTTCCGATAATAGGTTTATCCGTTACTTTATAAGCTATCGACAGGTTAGTATAGATGCCCAAAAAAAGATTGGCCAACAGTACGATGGGGACGATCATTAAGGCATCATGGTATTTTTGATCGATCATGATTTGGGCGATCCATTTCAGATTGGCGCAGATCAGCACATAAAATATCGTGCCCGATAAGGTGAAGAGATAAGTCAATTCGGCATAAGTTTTTTTCGCGTCGATATCTTCAGCCTTTTTGAAAAAAAAAGGTTCAATCCCCAGGCGAAAAGCCGTGACATACAAGCTCATAAAGGCCGAGATTCGATAGCAAGCCGCATAGGTTCCGTTCGCATCGTCAGAAAGCCATCTTTTGATCAATAGCTTATCAAGATTTTCGTTGATGGTGAAGGCCAACGTTCCGATCATGATCGGAGCGCCGTAAGCCAGCATTTTGAGCGCAAGGACGCTGTTGAATTTTTTTGGATGGATTTTTAGAAACAAAGGGGATAAACAAATCAGGCTCGTCAATGAAGCCACCACATTGGCATAAAAAATATACCCTGTCTTGTCCGTGTATTTTGTGATGAATGTCAGCGGTGAGAGAGATTTTCCTAGCAATTCAAAGTTCCCGCCGTCATTTGACCATACCATCAAGTATATGATGACGAAAGATTGCATCAAGACGTTAAGGATACGCACGAGCGAATATTTTACCGGCATGCCATGCGCGCGGAGCCAGGCCATGGGCAGAGTGCAGATCGTATCACAAAAAATGATCAGAAAAAACATTGAAAAATATTCCGGATGCGTTTCATAACCGGCCATGGAAGCGATGGGCTTCAAGAAGCTCAAGCCGAACGCCAAGAAAAACAAGGCGATCGACAGCAAGGCGATCATTCCCGTAGAGAAGACTTGTTGTCGATCTTCCGTTTCCTTTTTATATAAAAAGCGGAAATAAGCGCTTTCCAGCCCGAAAGTCAAAAAACCGATCGTGATGAAAGAGATCGCGTACATGTCAGCATAAAGCGAATATTCGCCGCGCTCCAAAGTCGCAGTGAAAAGCTTCAGAAACAAATAGTTGATCACCTTGGGCAACACGGCCCCCATGCCATAGATCGCTGTCTGATAAAGTGTTTTTTTATACAATTACAAGTCTTTTTATATCCCGGACAAAATTGAGCTTTTAAATCAGATCATTTCTTGTCTATCGCGAATCTCAAGCTTTTCGGTTGCTTTGTCCGTGATATGATCCCAGTATCCACTTTTTTATATTTGCCGAAATCTCATTCGAAATCATGGAACGAAAAATCGCGGTATTGGGCGCCGGAAGTTG
This sequence comes from Anaulacaspis nigra, assembly GCA_030264675.1. Classification (NCBI taxonomy): domain Eukaryota; kingdom Metazoa; phylum Arthropoda; class Insecta; order Coleoptera; family Staphylinidae; genus Anaulacaspis; species Anaulacaspis nigra. The sequence continues at coordinate 13,558 of JARJDV010004562.1, forward strand.
GGCTACGGCGCTTGTAAAGATCTTGTGTGAAGGCGTTGCCCCTGTCGGTTGGTGGGTGCGCCAAGAAGATACGGCCGCTTACATTAAGTCTAGGCATCACAACTCCTCTTATCTGACCGATGTGATTTTTGATCCGGATCGGTTGGATATTTCTACGGATATCGACCGATTGTTTGAAGAATATCAATACATTGTTTTGGCCATGCCTTCAATCTTTTTGAAAGATGTGTTGCAAAGCGTCCATAGACCCATTGCTGACAAGATATAGTATTTTCCAAATTAAATGATAAGAAGTATATTAGCGAAAGAATTCAGAAGGAATTAAACAAGTATGTAGGACATGAGAGCATATAGTGAAGATTTGAG
>JARJDV010004569.1:0-41910 GCA_030264675.1 Anaulacaspis nigra
AAAAGCATTGGCTGCGGATTTTTCCATTCACCGTTTTTTGGCTGTCTGGTCAATGATAAAGGGTACAAATCCATTACCCATTGATTTCTTTAAAAGTTCTTCAAAACCTAATACATACTTACAAATGCACATTCTTTAGATTACCGTGTATATCTCATCACATTTTTAATTTTCAGAAATCCCACAAAAAGTTGAAATTGTCTAAAGAAAATTATAGTAACAACAACAAATAATTTTTAATGACTTTAAAAGACCCGTTAAGTAATTAAAATGTTAAAATTTCTAAAATTAATAATTCTATTTTTAACGTATTTATCTTTTTTATCGGTGAAAGAATGTGAAAACCATTCAAAAAATATTAGTTTAAGTAGGTGTATTAATAGTCAAATATTTGCTGAAAATAATAAATTTTTGTACACTTTTACGTTTTATATGAACTTGAGAAATTTCACGTGCAAAACATAGGTAGGTATATTTTAATGAGTCCAAGTCAACAAATACGGCATTAATCACAGAAGACATTCCTGTAATGACTTCGCGCTTGTTTCAAGCGCGACCGAAGACTTCTTGAGCAATCGTTTCCTGAGCACGTACTCGCGCACCTATTGGTACGTTATTGTGGAAGCGCGCGCTTCGACAGAAAGAAAGTATCTCGAAATGTGCATTTGAAGTTTCCAAAATATTTGCATGCGGTTTGCATTAATTGCAATGTTTTTCACGTCGCGCGCAATCATTTTGGCCTTCGTTTATTCATTCGGACTGGACGGTGAAAGCGAATTGCTTGTTTTACATAAAAATCCATTTGTTTTACAAATGTCCGTACACGCATTATAACAATTCCATTCGTAAATATTTTAGGGAAATTAATTTTTTTTTCGACTGAAAAACATGTGCAAAAAAAAGTGTGAGAATGAATGCTTGGAATTTTGTCGATAAAAATAAGAAAATGTCGTTTTATAGCTGATATCATTAAGCAGTAAGAGATATTTAATTTTTATATGGCAATTAGGTAGTTTAATGGGAAATTTATTTTACAAGTGTAATTTTGCAATTTATGAAAATGTATTGCTTGCGAATGCACCGTTATTGGTGAAACACTTGCTAGACTTGCTTGTTATTTGATTCATTGGGTAAAAGTAAGTCATCGGTATAAACTTATGCACAATTGTTTAACCTTGATCCCACACATGAACACATGCACAGATCCAACAAATATGTACGCTTATTAAAGTGCAAACAATCGTTCATTTCATGTATTATACGCACTAAATTATCATTTCTTCTTGTGTGTTTCAATCAGAAAATAAATTGAACACATAAAATCTACCAGCGCACTTTTAATTTGCATGCGTTCATTGCACGAATGTTAATAGAATTTTGAAATCGAACCGAAATATTCGTCACGCGTTATAAAATTTTTCCCTCACGTACTGATTTCCAAAAATCACTTTCTTAAGTGCTACGTGCACTGTAAAGATAAGCATGGAATTTTGCGAAATTTGCAAACAAATTTATTCCGTTTACACAGCACAAGCGTATTTTCATGATTCTGTAAAATGTAGTGAAATTATTTACACTAATTTTAATTTTTGTTTTTTCGATTTTATGACCTTTTGTGCGCATGAAATAAGCTACAAACGTCTTTAAATATGCGCTCACAAAATATTTGAACGTGTAGGACACAATACAAACACTGATGATAAATCAGCGTAAATATTTATTAAATTCTATCGTGGACTAAGCCATATAAAAACGCGTTACTGACTTTCAAGTCTAATTGCGCAAAACATTATATAATTAAAGAATATTTTATGCATCAAGCGTCGGATTGCTTAACGAAGAGGAACTTAATGTCTACAGTTAAAAATGATTCAACTAATATGAAAGTATGCAACCGTAATCAAATGTCAAAAAGTTAACTCGAATTAAAATGATAGAAATTGATCATTACTTCATTTTTTGCTTAAGTTTATAGTAATTTTATTGAAGATAAAACATGCGGAATTACAAAATGATGGCACGGTAATAAGGAAGGTGATGAGATAAATGTGAATGCGTAATTCGAGCATAATTCGTACAACATCTAACATGAAATTGATGTCTACTTACGCAAAACAGAGACCAATGAAACATCAATGATAGCAAGAAGTGCGTTGAGGCATCCACTTCTTCATTGGTAATTCAAATCACGCGCTTAAGTCATCCTCCAGTATGAGCGTATCAATTGTACAGCACTAATGCAAAATAATTTTCTAAAGCAATAAACTACTCTTATTTGCTTCTTTTTCGATCGATCGAAAAGAGTAGTAATAAAGTAAGCTTTCTAAATAGTTTCATCGTCGTCATAATATATCAATACGCAATTTTAAATAGCTTTATACTTGGCTGTACTACACAGTGCATGATCGCTACACAAATTCCTGCTGGCATCGAATATGTATCCTATCGGGCAACGTAAGTTGTATCTATACATTGTACCGTCGTGATCATCCAACACATCACAGAAAAAGTAAGTACTACATGAAAGGTCCTCTGCGTTCCGGAAATATCCACGTCGTGTACATTTGAACGAAGAAGCCCATTTCTCGAAATTGGCATCATTGGGACATAAATACTCGATCGTGCAAACCCGTAGTTTGGGATCGAAGTTATAGTCAGGTGGACACACATAACGAGTCGCTTCAGAGGTACCATTGCACGAATAGTAGGATTTACAGATTTGATCCTTTGGATCCGCAAAACGTCCCGACTCTTTGCACTGGAAGGGTGCGTCTGCTTCGTCCTGGATGGTTTCACACTTTTGGAATGCGGGAACAAAAACATTATGGTAGGGACATGTGTGATGCGTTCTGTACAGTGTTCCATCCGGAAGTTTTGAGCAATTGTAGTAACGATCACCCTGTACGGCTCTATCGTCTAGGAAAAGACCCTCTCTAGTACAAGTAAACTCTTCCTTACATTCGTATTCGTAACTACATGATCCCAACTCTGGGTCGAACTTAGTTGCTGGGGGACAGTATAATCTGGTTGGCACTATACCACTTGCTTGCTTGTTACAAGAGAAGAACCAACCGCAATCGCATGTGCTTGTATCTTGGAAACGACCCTCATGAGGGCAAGTGAAATTAACGATATCTGTTTCATCATCGTTTGAAATAGGTGTTGTTGTGGGCATTTCGGTTGTTTTGGGTTCGCAAGTGGCAGTAGTTGTACAAACTCCCATGTTGCGGTCAAACATGGTTGCCATTGGACAATAATATGGGGTCGGTGCTAATTGACCATTATTACGTTGTGTGCACAAAAAATATCGTCGACATTCGGGGTCGTCGTCGTCCATAAAGCGTCCGCGACTCGGACACTGGAAGTCGGTTAAATTGGGAGTTTGCGCTTCGGCAAATGCCGACTAAAAAATACAAACACATTGTTTAGTTTGGCAATTATAGTGTTTAATTATGAAGAAATAATGAAGAAACTTACGAGCACTGCGCTGAGTGCGATTGTTACCAACAACATGCTTGCTTGCTTGTGTAATTTGTGTTGCGAATACGTTCTGGACGCTGATATTTTATAGAACATTTTGTTTACCTCTGCAAACAAATCGTAATTTCGCTGCCTTTTTCGGGGATTAGAGATATAGTGTGCAAATATAATACTGCCGATTTCATCATCGTCATCAAAGTCGCCATCATCAACACAATGGTTTGCATGAATCCAGCCATTAATGTTTTGTTGCTATTTGTTAACAGCGCAATTAAGTAATTCATTTCCCTAGAAGTGCAACAATTTCACGTTTATTCCTTCTTTTGGTTTTTTGCTGATTGCGTATATTTGTTTTCAGAATGCTGTTACGTTTTATTGACTGACGTAGTAAACGTTGTTTGATGTAATATAAAATCGTATAAATTAATTGCCAATAGATTACAAGTGCAATTAGATAAGTGAATCATGTTCATGATCATACGTTTTTGTTTGATCACATTCTGGGTTTCTTCCTCTCAATTTGCGTCTGCGGCTGAGGTAGGATAAGTCAATGTTAAGGCTATTAATTTTTATTTATCTTTTTTTGGGTTGACAATTAAAGGAAGTGGACCAATTAAATGATTTAAACGAAATAACCAAATTGAAGCATTTGGATGCAGATGGATTTGACAGCTTAATGCACGAAATTTTCAAAGAACACGAATACCATAAACAGACCGATGTGATTATGAAGAATAGTCACTGCATTGCTTGCTGGGTGACAACATTGAATCAGATTGAATATAAAAATGGTAGTAAGCATGAAGAACAAGAATTCAGTGTTGTATTTGATACGAATGATTTGGAATATGACAATAATACTTGGTTAAGCGCCAAGCAATTAAACAACTATAATTTTACAACCAACTTCACGTCAAGTAATTGCACAATAAAAGTCATAAAGCATGTTAGTTGTGGTTCCGGTATAGCGTTATCAAAAACATACTCAAAATTTGGAGATAATGAACGCATACAGATCAATATACGAGCTAAAAAGTGGATGCAGCCATTAACAAAGGTGCAGAAAGCAAGGAAATCCTTTCAACGTGAAAATTATTTGAAGAAACGCATCCAATTGAATTCATTCGTGCACTTTGGAAAAAATCAAACTACCAATAACGATGCTGTAAATATTACAATGTTTATAACAATTCTAGACCCGAATAACCAGTTAAATGAACATCTCGACAATAATTATTCGCAACACAATTCCACAACTGGCAATATTATCACAGAAGATTATGAATTTACAGTAAATAAAATTAATATCAAAAGCAGGGATGCAGCAAATGAGAACGATTTGAGACACGTTCTAAAGAAGGTTTCAAAAATACTTATAAATAAATATTTTTCCAAATAATTAAAATAAATGTAAGCGTTGCATGCTTCCTTATTCTAATTGAGCAGTAGACGAAACACATATCTATATTGCACTTGATTTATTGTTTAAAGGTTTCATATGTTAAGTAAAATAATACATTTTTTAACATTGACAAATAATTGTCTACTTATTAGCATGATTCACAGTCACTGCTGCTATCCTCGCATGGACAATAAACTAATTTTTCAGAAAGGCATCGTTGCTTAACACGATCAAACAATTTTCCGCATTCACATATCTTCGTTTTGTGCACCAATCGATGATGATCCTCATAACAAACATGATAGCTACGACAATTATCGGATACCGGGAATTTACCCTTTCTAGGACAACGGAAGTAATCTAGATCGTCAGTAATAATTTCAGAACTCGGGGAACCGGCGTAACAATTGGCTTTCTCAGCTTTTACACATTTCGACCGAAGAGCGTCAAACAGTTTGCCTCTCGGACATCTAAATTGCTTAAGATCATAGTTTTTGAAAATCGAAATATATCTACAAGAATAGTACTTCGAACAATCGTTAGGGTGAGGGAAGATACCTGCTTCTTCACATTTCAATGGTTTATCGTTTGGACATTCTACAACATCGGTTGTACAAACCGAACGAGTTTTATCAAAATTGTAGCCTTTAGGACACATGGCCACAATATCAAACAGATATCCACCAACGTTCAAACAAATATGGAACATGTTACACTTAGATGTATCGGCAAAACTACCAATTTTCTTACAGTAGAAATCAGAGGCTGAAGAACCACCACACGATGATGAAGAAGAACTTTCTATCGCGGAATTTTCGCTATCGCGGCCACTAGCAGTCGTACTCTCCTTGCTATCACAAATTGAGCTGTGATCATCAACATGACTATGATCAGAATGCGAATGATCAATGCTGCTGGTAGAAGAGCTCTCGTGGAGTCTGCTTTCGCTGGTCTCGATAATAACAGTCGTGCTTTCGCTGCTTTCAGAGATTGAGCNAATGATCAATGCTGGTGGTAGAAGAGCTCTCGTGGAGTCTGCTTTCGCTGGTCTCGATTATTACAGTCGTGCTTTCGCTGCTTTCAGATATTGACTTGTGATGGTGATGATCGTGTTCATGATCAGAGCATGAACGGTCGATGCTGGTCGATGAGGAACTTTCGGATTGTCGACTTTCACTGGTTTTAATAATAACAGTCGTGCTTTCGTTGCTTTCAGATATTGACTTGTGATGATGATGATCGTGATCATGGTCAGAACATGAATGATCGATACTCGTGGATGAGGAGCTTTCGGACAGTCGGCTTTCACTGGTTTCAATAATAACAGTCGTGCTTTCGCTGCTTTCAGATATTGACTTGTGATGGTGATGATCGTGATCATGTTCAGAGCATGAGTGATCAATGCTGGTGGATGAAGAACTTTCGGACAATCTGCTCTCACTGTTTTCGATAATAGCAGTCGTGCTTTCACTGCTTTCAGACCTTGAATTATGATGGTGGTGGTCATGTGAATGATCGGAATGTGAGCGATCTATACTGCTAGTGGATGATCTTTCCGATCTAGAACTGTGGCTTTCTTTGATAATAATTATTGTACTTTCACTACTATCAGATTTCGATCCTGAGTGGTGGTGAATGTGGGTATGATCCGTATGTGAGTGATCTACACTATCGTAGGATGAACTTTCCGAATCATGATGTCCACCATTATGGTGTATTACTGTCGTGCTACGATCGTGATCTGAGCCAGAGCCACTATGATGATGGATGTGACTCTCACTAGATTCAGAATACTCAGAATAATCGGAATCGTCATCGTCCATGTCATCATCACATGATGATTCGGCAGATATTGGCGTTTGGCATTCGTAATCGTCGTCATTGCGACAATAGAAACCATCAGGACAATCTAGAGGATCCGTGGAAATTGCGTATGTTGAATTACCATATTTGACGCATTGAAGAAACTTCTTATCTCCAAAGCACAAAAAGGCTTTTTTATTACAATCGATACCGTCGATATGTTTTGCAGTGCTTTGTTGTATTACCTATTGAAATAAAATATTCAAGTTATACTAACGTTACCTACGCGTTTTCTTTATATAGCTTGATATATAATCCATCGATTGATCTGTTAATGCTTTTCGCTTACCAATAATATTGCAACACCTGTAAGTAAGAGTTTCATATTAAAGAAACTCATTACTGGTGAATCGCTGATTAATCTGCAATAAAATCTCCACGCTACTTATATATTTTAGTTATCATTATTCAAATAGAACCTTGATTTATTGTTTATAATGTTTTTCTTTGCGTGTCCTGTGTTAATGTGGCTGTAATGTAATCAACATTGTTTACGGTTTACTTTTTACGATTTAAACTTAAACAGTCAACAAGCCTTTTCATTGAATTTCCTGCAGTTATCCTGTCTCTATGTTAGTTGCTTATAACTAATAGTTTATCACAATGTTTTACTATTCTTTGAACTGTTGAAATTATATGTACTAATTATTGAATTTTCCTTTATTTTTATTGTTAATATTTAAAAACACTTATATATTACGTGTTGTTTTGATTTTAAAAAAATACAGAAAACGCTGCACTACTCTACACAATAATTAATTCAGATATTGACTTAGCACAATAACAATGCAAGTAATTAGCAAAGAGATTTCAATGAACGCAATTAAACACACTGAAACAGTATCAGTTTGCACGTACAAAACGTAAATGAAAGAGACGTTTATCAGTGCTTGAAATTTAACGTGTTAAATATTTAATTTGCTTAAAAAATTCATCATTGAAAATGGGATAAGACCTTGATTGTGACTGACTTTATCATCATCAACATTGTCGCATTCTACCGGGTCCTACGTTGGAAGCTGTTTAACTTAAGTTGTACGAAAGTCTGGTTGTTGCTTATTGCGAGAAACAATGGCGCATGCAAATATGTAATTAAATCAGAGAACAATTTTACCTGAAGTCGCGTCATATTTCGCTATGTTTCATTTGCAACATGTCAACAAATACTCTTAAACAATCAGTTTTGATACAATTAATTATTCCTAAACCAAATATTTAAGCATATATAAATTTGACACGCGTTCTGGAAATTTGTATAAAACATAAGAGAGCCGTTGATACTACTCTAATCAAACTATATTCCAACTCTATATTTTTGGCGAATGAAAAGCCAATGCAATTATTTGTAGTAAAACATTACATCTGTTTGCGTGTATTTTATGCTGGCGCACATCGAGAATGCAGATAATGCATTTATTTTTTGCAAAAAACAGATTAAATGTAAATAATCTGCTGTTAATATTTAACTTTGTGCGCGTTAAGACTTATTATTTTAAGATTTAAAAATTTCATGTATGAAACTCAGTCGGATTATTATCTAGTCTCTGAAATTCCGGTGTTTGTTTAAGGGATTATCACTAAGTAATTAAAATGAATAGCAATTGCGTACTAGAACGTATAAACAAATTATTTGCAAACAACTTAAAGTTGTATTTAATTTGTACGAGATTCATCACGCCTGAAGTAGGTAGTTTGAAACTTCGAAACTAGCGCTAGTTCCGTTCACAGCGGAATATATGTGAACTTGCTAATACTCTAACCTCGTCGATTGTTTGTTTTGCTCCATTGCGATGAATGCGAAACGAATTAAAAATATCGACCGCTACAAAAGGAAAATCGCAACTTTAAAGCAATTAATTAAAGAATATGTTCATGTAAGTATAATGAAATGCAATTATTATCAAATTTAATAGCTCGCAATTCTGTGTAGGAAAATGCAGCACTTTGTGATGAAATTAATGAAGTACAAGACAAAACCATTAGATATACTGAAGAACGCAAATTTCTGTTGAAAAAGCTTTGTATGCATGATCCAAATGTTGAAGCTGAAGTGGAAGAGCTTTCACAGCAGCTATACAATAACACTGCCAATAATAACCAAATAGATCGAAAGAACAAAAGAAAATTGGATTCTACCCCCACTGCAGAGACTACCAAAAAATCTGCAAATGTTAAATCTAGAAAAGTAAACAGCAAGCAACGAAAGAAAATTGTACAACCAATTCCTCTAGATTCAAGTGGCAGACCAATTTTCCCTATTGAATTAGGCAGTGTGACTATACACTCTCTTGGTGAAGTTGTCTCTGATCGCAGAGAATTCCACTGTGAGGAAGCAATCTACCCAGTGGGCTATGTATCCACCAAAATGTATAGTAGTGTAAAAGATCCAAGCATTAAATGCATTTACACTTGCAAAATTTCTGATGCCAATGGACTCCCAAGGTAAAAAGATAAACCATGCAAGCTTAAATATTTATAAAAGCATAAATATTTAATCTTATTGTTGCATTAATTTTATATTTTTAGATTTGAAATTGCAGCTGATGACAACAGTACCCCCATTATTGGTAACACAGCAGACATATGTCATAGTCTGCTCCTCCAGAAGATTAACACTTCATTACTCATGAATGTGATTCCAATCAAGCCAAGAGGAAATGATTTCTTTGGCCTAACACATCCAACTGTCCTCAACTTGGTCCAGAGTTCACCCGGCGCTAGAAAATGCGCCAATTACAAATGGAATAAATTCGAAGTCGCTAAAAACGGCGATAATTACATTGAAGATTTGGACGCCTCGTTGAACCATGAATCGTTGCGTAAGGCAATCGATTTGCGTCGATATCAGATGGATGGATACAGCGGCGACGCATCGAATAGCAGTTTTGTCTAAATTCCTGTTGCGTTAGACCAATATCTGATTTTAAACATTTTAATTGACTCAGTTGTTAACGATTAACGAATATTATAAGACTCAACCCAAATACAAACAATATTTTTAAAGTATAATCAATTACCTAGTTACATTTCAAGTCTTATTATCCGTCTACTTGACTAATTTATCACATACTACAGTAATTTTCCAATTTTCCTAGCAGTATACACAATGTGTTCTTATGAATTACGTGTTTTCATCAGAAATCGGTGTGATTGTTATAAAAATACATATACAATTACGAGGTCTCCATTTGAATGATTGTGGTTCGTCCAGGTGTGCAGCTAAAATCAAATGAAAGTCACGCAGAAAAGAAATTGACTTGAGGAAGCACTTTACACTTGCCCTTAGCAACGCGATAAATATTTACAGAGAAGTCTCTTATCGTTTGCGTTTTGCGCAAAAACAACAAATGCAAACCGAGTGTTTTTATTATGATTTGAGATGCGGCGCGATTTAAGTAGCGAAAAAACGGGAAATAAAATTTCCATTGCTTGATCAATTGCGACATATACGTATTGAAACGAACAAACAGGCAGATTGGTTTAGGTATGGGTTGCCTAACAAAATAAGGTTAGCAAACGGATGGTGAAGAAACAGAAAATCTTTCGGAAGTAAATACGTTTGATTGGTTGATGAACTAGACGAGTTGGCGCTTTACCCGCAAGAAAGCAAGTTTTCAACAAATTTTAGCTATTTCAAGTCCTCATCTTCATTTTCAGCGTCTGGCTCTGCGGCAGCTTGCGGCTGTGGTGGCTGTTGTATTTGTGCTTCGCCTTCTGGCGTCCCAACAATTTCTGTTCGGTGAGGCGTCACACTGTCTTCGATCACTTCACCGTCACCGCACAACGACGGTGTTCGCGCAGTATGATCACCGTCATGAAAGTCCTCCGCGTTCGCGTGCGTTTTCATGCAGCGCTGCACAAGGTCATTGTAGGGCCGGTCGTGGAGCAGACCGATGATAACGACTGTCATATTGTCACAGCCGAGGCCACCCATCATGCAGTCGGGAGCTAGACACTTCATCATGAGGCGTTCGCAAATCATCTCTGGATCCCAGCCATAGCCGATTCGTTCACGAACAAAACTCACGACTTCTTCGTTTTTCATTACATCCCAAATGCCATCGCATGCCAATACGATAAACTCCCAATCTTCAGTTATCGTTCGTACTTCAACGTCAGGATAAGCTAGAAACATATTAACACAATAGAGGAAGATGCAAATTGAAGAGTAGTTATGTTCGTTTACCTGTGACTATTTGTTCTTCAGGCTGTTTCTTTATATTACGTTTAAAAACGAAATCTCCCAACGCTCTGGACAAAGCCAAATTACCATTTACCCTGCTGTATTCAACCCAACCCCCCGCAGCTGTTATGCGATTGTACTCTACCTCATTTGTGGGCTTGTGATCAAATGATAATGGTTCAACTCGACCATTCACACATGCAATTGCTCTGGAATCACCAACATTTGCACAGTACAACTTATTCTCCTTGAGCACCATTGCCACAGCAGTACTGCCTGCCTGCTCATTCTTTAAATTCTCATCCTGTAGCATGACATCATCTATCTCAAGAAATGTACGTCGTAATGCATCTTCAACATGTCCATCTGCATACAGACTCTGTCTTGTAAGAATCTTATGCAGATTTTTGCCTGCATAATCTGCAATTGCTGCACCACCATGACCATCATACACTGCAAAAAACGCCGTGCCAGGATCATCAGGCAATGACAGGATATGCGTGTGTGAATCTTCCATGTTCATACGCCAGCCCTGCATGCAGCTTGAGCCCACCTTAAACAAATTATTCTCACATGACGAGCTGTCCTTGGCAGTCTCCGGCTCTGAAAGAGTTTGCCCCATAGCAACGATTCAAACCGCCACCAAGTCTCCAGTAAAAGGAATGTGCCCTGAAAGCACACAGCAATTTGTTGAACTGGCTACAGCAAAACGCCACACAAAAAGTGGATGTAAGTTAACCACTAAAATTTGGTGAGTAATTCATGAATAATCATGTTGACAATATAAAACGTCGCCGCGTCAGACGTATCATAATCGAAATCAGCTTCCTATTACTGTGACACTTACTGTTCTATGCAAATTTTCATACAAACAAATCCCAAAAAACACAAACTCTGGATCACGCTTGTGACATAATCGTAATCCGGCTTACGTTGAATGAATGGGTGCAAAGTGCATGTTGATATATCACTCACCTAATTAATTGTTGCAAATGTCTATTAGCACGATTACCATCAATTATTAATACACTAAACTGTTCAGAATCACTCCACAGTCACCACAACCATGCCAGGAATGAATTAACACTGCCATGTTTTGACAATTGACAACCTGGAACAAGCAAAAACAGGCTCAAGGACGTAAGCGCACACAAACGACAATAGTTCCAACACTTATTCACGAGGTCAGCACATAACAATGTGCGCGCAAATTTTAAATTAAACTTTCAAACAATAATAAATTTAGAAACTTTTATCAGTCTTTCTGGTCCGCATGAAAGTTATCTAAATTGATTTCAAGATTTTGATTAAACATTACCTTAAATCACGACACACTTCAGTTTACTTTCCTAACAGTTTATTTAAGTCTATTATCAATAATATTCAATACTTGAATTATTTTCAATATTATTGTATCTGTTTTAACAATAATTATATTTTCAAATTATTAAGCGTCAAACTAGATATTATCATTTTCATATAGGCAGCAGAAAATAAAGCGCGATTTGTTGGTTGCGTTTACAAAAAGCAAAATAAAAATTAAAAAAAATTAATTCTACATCACTCGTAACAATAAAATGCATTCATTTAAATTGATATAATTAAATTGTAAATTTTTAAAAATAAATCGCTATGATATATTGGGAAATCCAACGTGATAAACGCGTTCCGAGTTGCGAACCAGTTGCAGTCAGGAAAGAGATGAGTTGGGAGTGTCAGAAGTTTAAATTTAGCAATGAAATTATTTCGAGGTAAACACATATATAGAAAAGACTTGCATTTTTCACATGGGAGTGAATTCTCTTAAAAAGCACGCAAGAGAAACTTTTATCATTGAAAGCGCAAAAGCAGAGCTTGAATAGTGCGCGTTTGTTGTGCGTTTCGATTGTTTTGCATAACGTTGTGCGTTGTGAGAGTGTGTTTTCGAAATCGTAAATAAAAGTTCAGTAAAAGTTTTAAATATAGCCCACAACGTAGATGAAAAACATATATTCATGAGGCACTTCACACACGTGCATTCGCTGTGTTGCTAAAGCTGGTTTTCACAAAAGAAAAACAAACCCACCGTGGAAGCTAAATACTTGCAAGCTCATTAGTGAGGTAGAAGTGATTAGCAATGGATTCCGTATACCCAGAGCCAATGTCCTTGCTACATAGACGCGTCGTACCCAAGAAACGCAAGGGCACATCAAGTCGATACAGAACGCAACCAGTGACGTTTTTGGAGATACAAGCAAGTAGTTCAAGGCGTTTTACATAATTTCAGCATTTCATTAAAGCACCTATATAAACGAACAAACGAATTACGTTTGCAGGAAGTGGACGAAGAGAACTTGGATGAACTACCCGAACCCATCAAGTCGCGCTCGGAGCTGAGCATCCTCAATAGCAAATTCGACGAGTTCCGCCGTTCGAGAGACATGATGCTCAACAATAATTGTGATACGGCTAGCACAAGTCAGGACAATTCGCTAATGTCGGATACGACGAATGATGCGTCGTCCCAGAGCAGCGGCAAGCAAAGTAGGCCGTCGATTTGATGAAATGTGCTGTGGTGTTGTAGCGCACGAGATTTATCGGCTCATTGACATTCTCAACACATGCAGAAACGAAAAACAGATGCGAATTATAAAGCAGCGCCAAATCGATGCAACTTCAATGATATTTATATATGTATAATGTGTATATTTTATAAATAATGTTTATATTTTCCTAGGACTACCTATATATTCTCTCTGTGAAGCCGGCTTTGCACGGCAAAATACTCGTAATGTAAATAAAAGTGGACGAAGCATATCATGGATTTTTGTAGTCCTTGAAGGTTTTATTTTTACGGTTTTTAATGATCCTGAAATTTTCCACTATGTAATCCTGGAAAAATTTTGACATATTTATATAAACACGTAATTTTTTTTGACAATTTTTCTATTTATATCATTCATTAAACTAACAGAAGTCAACTTGTTTGAGGTAATAAATATAAAATATTTATACAATAATACATGAATTATAAATCAGAAAATTAGTCATTTGTATAGCATTCTCGTTTGATTTACTTTTTCTTTACCTTCACACAACATTTTTCGCATTCAAAATTTTACTCACAAAATTATTTCAACATACTCATATATTATGTACCTAGATTAATACTTGTTTTACAAATTATTCGCTAGTTATTATTATTATTTATTATTATTTATATCACGCATTCGTTTCTTAGGATTAGTATGAATTCTTTCTTTTCGCAATCTCAAATTTCCTTTCAAATATTTACATCATTTAATTACGAATTGTATTAATGTAATTTTCTGAAATTATCTTCGAGTATGTGTATATCATTTATCAATACATCGTATGGCAATATTTAATACTCAAATGAGCACGATTAACTTATATAAATTTATAATAAATATTCTTGTATATACACAATCCATTTATTTATCAAATTTGTCTTAATTTGCAGCGAATGGAAACCTTCTTAAAGTGGAAGCACTTTAACCCTGGAATGTGTACTCAAATATCATATAAGTAGGTCTCCATTCTCTATTTAATTGTTTAATTAGTAAAAGTAGTCTATCTAATTGCATTACTTACTATAAAATTTACTATACGTATGTACACTCAGTGAGGGCGGTAGTCGATGTTATGAATTATTTATTTAATTTTACAATTTAATTATGGCTTATCATACTTTTAAATAATTATTATATTAATAGACTCTCTAATTCTCTAATTCTCTTTGAGCTAGATTCATTCAAATCGAATAGCGCCCAATTCAAATGCACAAAAGCTTATTTAAACAATTGTCAATCGTTCATTCTCAGTCAATTCTCCTTGAAATACAAAGTATCCTGCTCTCCGTTTTCTCTCGCGAAAAAGACTTTGAGATTAGTATACGCTCACTTGATTTGAACTTTAAAAATTGCATTTTCAATGCCATGGCGATTAAGAGAAGTATCTATTATCTATTACCTCATAATATGCGAAGATGACTTTGAGGAGCCCGCTTCCGGTTGACTAGTCCCGGAATTCGAGCACGAATTTGGAGGATGTAAGGTTACGATGCTTTGCCGTCGAGTGGGTGCAACTACAGGTGCCGTATGTAAAATCGCATACAACGGTCCTTCGCGTTCTTTCGCAGGACTAACAAGCAATGGAGGTTCTTCGTCTTGCTGAACGCTATTTTCAGCCGCCGACGGAATGGTCGTCAGAAATCTAACCGTTAATCTACCTGGCGATCCCGGAGGATCAAACTCATCCTGAATGGCACACTGTCGTGTTAAGCGTGGTTTAGCGCGCAATCGCGTTGCCGGTTCGCTGGACGCACTCGATCGCGAGATTCTCCAAGTGCTCGTGCTCGCTGTCGTGGCTGAGCCGGATGAGTCATTTCGCGAGCTTGATAAATTTGAGTCCTGCGAAGTTTTCCGCGTTACGAGCCACGAGGACGCTCTTCTCTTCGGATCGAGCAGTCTAAGCGGAATGCCGCAGTGGTGGTTGTGACGCCACGAATCTGATCGCGACGAGCTAAAGTTCTCGCTGGACGAAACGCTCGAAGCGCGTTTATGTTGCTTCTGCTGAATCTCGGCGATCTGATACGTATACTGATCGCTGCGTGGACGATGACTACTCTGCTTTCGCGCGCAAAGCAACCAGCGCGTTTTCTTCACGAACCATTCGCGTGTTCTTCCCTTCCGCGTGGTAGCTCGCGCCTGTTTGTCATTTTGCTCGCCGAGCAGCTTCACATTACACGTGCATGTCGGTACGTGATGATTGTTCTGATTCTCACGCGATGAACGATCCGCCAAACTGTTCGTGTTGGCCGGCGTTTGGCGATTGCTAAAGTTGGAGCTGTGACGACAACGGCCAATGCCACGTGTCACTCGGCTCTCCTCAATCGCCTTGCATATCATGACGCAGTCCTTCTTAAATTGCTTCGTAAGAATGGCGTACAGAAAGGGATTACAGCACGAGTTGAGCGGCAGGACGAATACAGTGAAAACTTTTGCCTGTTCCAGCGTAATAAGCTGCAAGCCGAAAGCTGCGGTGAGGCTGAAGAATGCAATAGGCGACCAGCATAAAAAGTCGGTGAATACGAGCAACGCCATTCGCTTGGCAATGCGCGAATCGTTGCTATTCCACGCTTGCGAGCCGCGGATCGCGCAATACATTTTCAGATAGCAGCCCATGAGTATGAGAAATGCGATGCCGTTGATGAACATCAAAAAGACGACGTAGGTGAGACTTGCCGTATTGTTCGTCTCGAATGGGAGGCAGACGGCGAACTTGCGATAGTCGGAAACGCTGAACAACGGCAATACGGCCATGATTATCGCAAATGTCCAGCCGAAGATCATTATGTAGCCGGCATGCTTTAAAGACAGCCGTTTGTTCAGGTGCATTGCATGCGTGATCGCGTAATTACGCTCCAACGTAATGACCGCCAACGTATACACTGACAGCTCGGAGCTCAGCACGCCAAGGAATCCAGCTAGTTGGCAACCAACTGACATCTGCCATGGTATGGCATACATGCGAAACTCACCCAGCGTCGAAGCATCGACAACGGCCAGGAATCCTGCAAGGCAAAGAGTCGCGCATTAGCAATTAGCATTCTGCGGTCATGCGACAATGTTAAAAATTGCACGATAACATGGTGATTACTACCTAAGTAAATGCCCATGAAGAAGTCGGCCGCCGCCAAATTGCATACCAAGAAGCGTGGTACGTCCATCTTACTGCGGCTGAAGATCAGCACGAATACCACAGTGCCATTACCGAGCATGGCGCACAGAAAAACAATCCAAACGCCACAACGTAACGTCCACCAATCGAAAAGATCCTGGCATGGTAGGAATGGACCTGGCAGTGGCAGACATTGAATTTTTCCAGGTGGTCCTTCACTGCTTCCAATTCGATTTAGTTCTTCCTCCGTGTATTCCTCCATGTACGTTGGAAAATTACCAGGATACGTAAAGTCTGTTCCTATTCGATCCCATAATGCCTTGAACTTTTTGCCAAATTTATGGCTTATATTTTCTAAAACATCACAGGTTTACTCTTTATCCCAAGGATAGAATTACAGGTGACATACGCATCGAGGGCCAAAGGTCGATCGAACTCGAATTCCAGATATTTAAGTCGATATCATCAATATCAGGGAATACAATGATATCCTTAGCGCGAGGCGGCGGATTTGACGGAATCAACGGCAGGAAGGCACAGCAGTGGTAAGCGTAAGCGAGGACCAGCGTTTGTATTCGCGGGAAGACTTCCGGCGGCGGAAATTCTCGCAGGTTTGGGTTGTTGAACGTCTTCAGGTGCAGCAGCCGTTCCAATCCGGCGAATGGCAGTATAGAGAACACATTGTTGCCAAGATTCCTGCAAAAAAGAAGAGATCGAACGCAAATATGAATCCTTTAAATCAACTTAGCGCCGAAATGGAAAACTCTTGCGAATTTTGTTGAATAGCAAATTTCGACCTAGTTTCTTATGTACTCACAAATCTTCAATGTATGAGATCGCCAAGAAGGCGTCCGGATGGATGAAGGAAATTTTATTATCCTCCAAATCCCTGAAAATCAAACAATGCAAACATCAAGTTGCGAGATGGACGGATAGAGTCAGCGCGTCTATGTTTTATCATTATGTTATGAAAGCGACATTCGCACAGTGTTTGTTCGCACTTACAGCACTTGCAGCTTGGAGAGGCCATAGAAGGCATCGTAAGGGATGTGGCGGATCTCGTTGTGCGCGAGAAGAAGGTCATGCATCTGTGACATTCCCTTAAAAGGTCGATTCTCCAGCGAGTGGATTGTGTTACTGGCCAAATCCCTGCAAAAACAAAGAAGAGAAACACATAAAAATCACATGTGCCACTTGTGCATCCGCATACTCACAATACGCGAATGTCTTTGCAGTTGGACAAGTCGGGGATGGCGGCCAACTTATTCGACTTTAAATCTCTGGAAGTAATCGTCGGACGAGTTAATTAAAAGCAGATTACGGTAGCGGCAATGGATAATAAAAAAACAAACAGATGCATACAAACTCTTCAGTCGTGGGCATGTGTAGCAGAGACTAGATGGGACTGATTTAAGACCCGCGCGGTCCAATCGCAGGATTTCCAAAGCGCTCGTCCCGTTCAACGAAGGAAACGTAGCCAATTCGCGCGCATCCGATAAAATCCTGTATTTAAATATAAATCGCATTACACGCAAGCGAGGAACCGTTTTATTGCATTCAAATATTTATTAACTTGTTTATTTGCACGACTCGGTTAAATATTGCATTTTAACTCAACGGAAGATGAAATTGAATACTTGCAGTTTTCGTAGCCGTGGCAGGAATGAAAACGCGTGCGTATCAACGGCGACCAAAGGATTGCCTTTCAATTCTAGCAGAGTTAATCCTGGTGTTTTTTGCAGTAATCCAGCAGGGATAAATTTGATGCGATTACCTGAGATTGACCTGCACAAGTCAGAAATGCATGCATTAAAATAAAGAGCTTTCGAAGAAAAATACACTTATCCTTACAAGTCTTGTAAGGATGGCAGCTTGGTGAGCGCCGTTGGAATGTGTGACAAATAGTTGTCATCCAGTTCTCTGTAAAAATACAAGCAAGTAAAACGTTTATTTTCTCATCGCATCTGAGCTGAAGTGCCAGCATCCAGTAGCACAATAACAACAACCGATTTTGGCAGTTATAAAAAGGCGTGTCGGGGTGTGCACGCAAACAGATTCATTCCATCATCGGCGTGCGCGCGCCTCTGCATTTGCATTTCGCATGCAGCCAACATTCTTTCATCGGCGGCGAGGCGCTTAATGCGATAAAAAACACAAAAAGGATACGAAACGCACGCAATAAATCACGAGCAATTTATACGCCACGCTTCGTGGTGAAGATGAGATGAAGAAGAAGAAGAAGAGACACTCACATGACGCGTAATGCTGTCATATTTTCGAAGGCGTTCTCCGCAATGTCAGTGATTTGATTCCTTCGCAGATACCTGCAACATGCAAATATGGTATTATTACACACTCGCCGTGTGCCATACATGCCGAAGATAAAACGTGCTCTGCCTTTTTATGGCACGCGCACGTATACGATTCGCAATAAAGTGCATCGTCATATTCAATTGAACGCAGTGTAACATGCTCATTAAATTCGCACTAATTATGTGGGGAATTTACAAAAAGAAACAAATCGAATGCGCAGCGCATTAAAAATTACAGAGTAAGACATTCCAATGAATGATTTATGAACAAATGATGAAAATGACTTGTAATCAAAGTGGAACATCGCGACGACTTCTTAGAGCTGCACACACATAGTGTATGCGCTAGATTGCTCAAAGAGAAACTCTTTGGACGACTGGACGAGTGATTAGATGAATTTTATTAGTATTATTGGTCGCGACGTAAAGTCATTCGAATATTAAGTAATGGCGCATTGTTATCCAAGTTTTCTCCGCAGAACGAGCGAGTGCATGAATGGCATTTCCCGTCAGAAGTCAGTTATAGCTTTTCTAATATTCCAATGACTTGTACAACGTCGAGAAGTCTAAATTTAACAAGAGAAAAGTTCATTGGCATTCGCACTTCATTGCATTTCGGCAAACGGGGCTGACGCGACGCAGCTTAATGAAATATTTGATGGTGACGACAGCACTACGAAATTATCTCGTCCGACTTTACAAATTGTTATAATTTTTCGTCGCTGCGCTTGACCGACTTGGAAAATTCACGTAAGTCAGCGGCGTGCGGTGTATTTTTAAATTTTATTTGTAGCATAATACTCACAACACAATCAGATTTTCCACACGTGTGAATGCGTCGACTGGAATGGACGTGATGAAATTATTGCCCAAATTTCTGAAACCAGAATAAAGAGCAAGCCAATTATTAGATCATACGATACGCCAGTTTGAGCAGAAGATGACACCGCGCGAGCTCATTAAAACCACATTTTGCAGCGTTGCTGCCAATCGATAGCGCAAAATAACACAAAAAAGGACGATACCATAAAGAGAAAATTTGAACTTTTTCCTAACGGGGTGAAAGGGAATGAAGACAAAGCTGAGGAGAGAGCAAATGTGTTTTTCTTTTTTGGACAGCGCGCACACACACACAGAACGAGAGGGAAACGAAATAAATCACAATGCCAATTCGGATTATGTTCATGTATCCGGCGCGCGCACAATTTGTATTCATCGCCATTCTGCGCAGTTATTTACCAAAAACAAAAACGTGTGTAAAAACGGGTGTCATCGTTGTGTTTCTATGTCATTAATTGTGGTGCGTGTGTCTGGTTGGTACGTGTGTGCCTTGCTATTTCATGTTTTTTGCATTCTGATCATCGTGATGATGCGCTATTTTCGTTCGACGTGCCAGTTGAAAGAAGCGATGAAATAATGCATGTGTGCGTGGTGTTTGTCTTGTTTTTGTTTTGTTCGTATCTGAGTGATTGCAAAATAATCCTCTCGCATTCGGCAAATGGCAATTCAGCAATTTCCGCATTTTCGCTCCTCTTCGATGACACGCGCAATCAATGCACCACCGCACATAGAATTTTCCAACCCGTTCGGATTACTTGGTGGGGTGTGTACTCACAGGACCTCGAGGTGCTCGAGAGGATGCAGGGCTGTCGATGGTACGCTGCGCAGACGATTTCCATCAAGACGTAAGCTTCGCAGCGTCTGCAGTGCGCTGAACGTGCTCCCATCCAATTTCCATAATTCGTTCTGGCCCAGCTGCCTGACCCAACAACACACATAGTAAAAACAGTCTTGAAGAGCATCCTTCACTGATTAAAAATTTTCCGATTTATATCTACTACTTTTAGTGCCCCTTTTTTTTCGCCATTGTTTGCGCAGCCACATTTTATGACAGGTTGTAAATTTCGCCCCCGAAAATTGTTTAAACAATAAGCACACAGTGCTCATGTTCATATCGCTCATGCGGGCACAAGCGTCTGCTTTTTATGTATTCTGCCCCTATATTTTTTATCATCATGTTGTTCGTTCATGATGTATGTTCTCTGTTTATGCTTCATGGACCCCCTTCGGTTCATCCAGCTAAATCACTTTGCCTTGCTTCAATTTGATTTTGAATAAAATCCTTTCAGCCAATTATCCTGATTGTTTTTCCGTTATTGATATAAAATTTCATAATTTCCCAGCGATTGTAAGAAATTTTACGACTCGTAAAAGTCTTGTTTGCCAATTGCATTCAATTGTAGTTTTCCGGGAGTTGAACGAGTTCTAATTAAATTTACGTCCAGCCAATCACATTTACCAAAATTTATGCCCCAATAAGAAGGAAATCAGACGCACAAACAGACAGATAAATAAACAGTAAAACACTGAAATAAAAATGCAAATACTTACAAAGTGTGAAGTTTCTTCAGTGGCAGGAGCGCTTCGCGTGGTACGGCATTCAATCCGCAATTTTGAAGGATCCTAGAAAACGGAAAGTACACAATTTATTACCGATTGTAAAACGACGATAGTTTATTACGCGCGATTTGCGCCGTAGAAATGGCTGAAAATCTTTAAATTTATCGTAAGAATCCGAATTTTTTACGTACGTAAGAATTGAATATCCTGTAAATGCATTCGTGCTTCAGGATCATATACAATGCGATACAAAGTGCATTGTGCACATCTTAAGCGCACTACCCCATAGCAAAAGTGGGAGAGACTCATAAACCGCAAAATGGTCGTAAAATTGTTTTGTCACATGCACGCATGCACGAATGGGAAATTTATGAATGTCTCGCGTATTAAAATTGGAGCAACACCAGAACCACTGCATCCACATATAATATTTTCCGAGGAGCGAATGATAAAACGCCATAAAGAAATTCGAATGGATCAAAATAAAACCGCCGCAGATAAAAAATAATAACAACAAGAATTCCAAGTGGATTTCGATGTGGGTTAACGCTTTTATTACCTCCGACTTTCACGAATAAATAACAACCCTTAAACAATGGGGTTGCACCGACAGAAAAACAATTATATACTAAACCATAAAACTTCTTATCATTTATCACCTTTTTCTCTCTTTTATGTACGAATCATTATGAACATACCATAAATGTAATTTTTGTCTACAACTTTATTCATTATCGTCCTTAATTTGATAACTTTTTCGACATTTCCTATTTTGTTGAGAGCACCTACTCATTAAACCAACAACTAATTAAAACGTTTGAATGCGAGTTTATCTAAACAAAATGAAATATTTTGTAATATCCTAATACTTTTGATTAATTCTCGTTCACATGCGTGAAACCCGATGGATCAACGATGTGTAAATTTCACGCCGTTATTAATCACATTACACGCGACGGATGAGCGCGCGTGTTCATCAAAATACACGACCGCTCCGCCTTGTACATCCGGTCTTAGCCTAAATGTCATCTCAAAGGATGATTAATTACAATTCGAGCGAAACAACATGTAATAATACACTTCAAACGTCAAACATTTCGCGCGCTTAATTCGCACACCTTGGACATTCAAGCGAAAAACGCATTAAATTAATTGCATAGATGACTTGGTCTTTTACGAAATTAAAATCAGCCACGCAGCAAGAAATATAAAATTTGCTTTCATACTTACAATCGCTTAATGTGGATATTTTTGGAGAACGCATTGTGATGAATCTCGGTTAATTTATTATCAGTCAGCACTCTGAAAGCATAAAACAAAATGAAGAAATTGTATACATAAATTATTCCGGCTAATTATATTAAGGAATCATAAACTAATTAAACATTTACCGAGTGAATTGCCATTACGCACGAATGTATTAATTAATTCTTGTTGAATTGTGATCGCGGCACACGCAATTCGTTAATTAATAATTAATTGAGAGATAACGTCGGAAATATTCAATCTGGCTGTGCGGAGAAATAATAAGAAATTCACATACGCAGTGTGCGCAGTTCGCAGAAAATAGAAATGGCGCTAAATGAGGTCGAAGCACAAAAAGGCACCCTTCTTATGCGTTTATATGCGGGATGCAAGAATATTCCATCGTTGTACAAGAGCATTTCAGCTTCCTGTCGCGTATTGCATTTGCGAACTGCTTGGAAAAGTTTCAACTAGTTCCCAGGACGACGCGTATGCTTCGTGCGCACTTCCACATGGGGGAGCATCGGCCATTTAAGGCGATGTGCTTTTGTTCGTTAGCGAGTGCATAACGGCGCAACGCGCGGGGACGTTATGAAAGCCGGTCGTAAAAAAAGGCAGCAGGACGAATGCAAAGTGGAGCAGCACACCATATAGTAGTGCAGCAAACGAGCGTCGGTCATTCTTTTGTTGCGCGGTAATCTTGTTTGTTCGCGAACATTCCCTGCATGGCCATTGCACATTTAGTTCCTATTTTTTTATTGAGCCTGCACACACAAAAAACCACATGCACATTCCAGGATGCCAGGATAAGGACGAGTACCGTTGAACTAAAATAAAATCGCATAGTGGACAAGCAGTTGGGAAATAATTAGATGTAATGCAATTATTCCGGCAGCTTAAAACTGCATTACAACACCGCTGCACCCCGAATGATAATTGCATTGTTGTTTTGCGCGCCCGGCTCGTAATTTAATTGCGGCTGCAAACTTCATTAAGTTCAACGCACAGATAACGCGCTCTTTCGGAGCGCAATTAGTCCGCTTAAAGTGCAATTAGATTGACCCGACAGACAAGGGACGATTAGCCGCATAATTAAATGACTTGATAAAAGTAATAACATGTGTTGTATGCACCACGCTAATGGCACCGACAGCTTTAACAATCACACGAATACAATGCAATGCGATAACAAACGAACAAACATTTAAAACTTTGCCTTGCCAATTGGGCTATCGATTTTAGATTTTTGCACCTTAAGCATCCTAATATTTTCGCTAAGAGTCCCTCTTGAAGGACGTATCAATAAATCCGCCTTATTCATTCGTGTTTTTGCACCACATCAGACGCGCAAAAAACGAGAAAAAGAGATTTTGAGCGAATCTTGCTCAATGGGGCTGAATATCCAAATGCGATATTGAATAACACAATGCAACGCTCTTTGAGTCGTCCTGCGTCCCGGCAGCAGTCGCAACAATGTACGGCGAGACGGCAGGAAAACTTGTTTGTTGTCAACGCTTTTCGCCCACTTATTTTATTTTTCAGAGCGACGCGAAACGAGGCAAAAAGCAAACGTCGCGTTCGCCTATTGGGAGTTTATGGGCCTCGCGAAAATTGTATTTACGCAGGAGGGGTGCAGGATCCCTATTACAAAACAGGGATTCCTGTATACGTTTTAGTTCCTCGGCGAATGGCGAAGTTCATAATTCAACATCAGAGCGCAAATTAGACTGCAATTGCATATCGTAAAATATCGAGCTGAAATGTGTCTAGCACAAGAAGACAGTGTTGCTCGCGACGTATGTTGTTGTTGCGAATGTCAACATCCTACGCGCTCACAGGGTGAGTGATCCTTTAAATAAGCAACGCTAAGCAAGGCGTTGCCATGCGAAAGCAATCGACATGCAAATTGAATCGCCAGTTCTCTGCGTCCTCACACAATTCTATTCGCTATGTTTTGTTGACAACAAAGGGTGAACGCTGCACATGCAAAGAAGAAATAAGTAGGTGATGGTAAGGAGAAACTTACAATTCTTCCAAACGTGTGTAGCTTACGAACGAAATGCTGTCTAATGTAGTTATATTGTTGCTGGTTAAGTCTCTGAAAAAAAAAACATTTATAAATTAGAATTACATAATCCTACGAAAAAAAAGTTTTTAAATATTCAAATTATCTCTATTAATTCAAAAGTTATAAGTATTTAATTGCACACATGTAAATCTTATGGGAACATAATGCTCCTAACGTTACGTTAGTTTCAAAGTATGTAAGAAAAGAGATAGATATATGACCATTCATGGTTGCTAGGGACGCGGTGAAACTACCTTAGTTACCATACATCTAAATGCCATAAGAGCAGCCATCATGGATTTGCAAAATTTTATTAGCCAATCAGCGTTAAGCTCTCAGCGACGCAATGCTCCAGCTGACTCCAGCGCCAAAGACGGCGCTAATTGCGGTGATAATATTCAATTAGCATTTGCGCATTCGAGCAAAATTAAGTAATATTTAAACTTCAATAACTTTTTTATTTCTCTATATTTTTTTATGAAATTTTCAGGGTTTATTAAGAATCTACTTATCTTTATAATTATCTAAATTTTATAATTTTAAAGAAATTATTTTGACAGTTAGAATAACAAATGTGGAGTTCTGATATTTCTTTACTTTTTACTGGTAAATAATTTTTTTAATTAAATATTATTTACGTTAATTATTTATTTGCCATGTCACAAAGTTAGTCAATAGATTTTTAGTTAGATATCGTTAACGAGTTGGTAG
The DNA here is from genome assembly GCA_030264675.1 of Anaulacaspis nigra. Taxonomy (NCBI): domain Eukaryota; kingdom Metazoa; phylum Arthropoda; class Insecta; order Coleoptera; family Staphylinidae; genus Anaulacaspis; species Anaulacaspis nigra. The sequence continues at coordinate 25,347 of JARJDV010004569.1, forward strand.
GTATGTTGTTGGTTTACTTGATTACGACGAATATCAAACTAATACAAATTTCATCGCATTATGATATGAGTACAATATAAGAACAAAAGCGACATGAAGAGAAATAACAAGTTGAAAAGGTCACGTAAAATTGTAATGGACATTTCCGAAGTTAAAAGCAGCACTTTGTCGACTCCCGCAGCGCGCGATTTTCCTCGGGTTATTCACGTTAGTTTTACCTTTACAATCACGCATTTTACGACTATTTCTCCAGCTATTCGATAAGTACACATTGCAAGAGCGTTGTAAGCACACTCTTCGAACATTACGCAGCTCGTAAATCAAATAGCACGACTAGTGAATTGTCTACTAAATCAAATTTATACTTCAATAGGTATTAATAAATTCGGCTGCATTAAGTGAATCGCTGGGGCGGCAATCGACGTAAATCAAGCGGGATAAAAATCACAGCATGATCATTTGGCTATGACTCTATTGCGCCGCCAATAAAGAAAGCTACGACCAGATGAAGATAAAACTCGGTGCGCTTTTTGTTTATGATTTATGTGAGACTCATCAATAAACTTAATCTCCACACAACTCGTATTTAGAATCGGAGTGAGTTTTCAAAGAAATAACTGACAGACTGTACGATAAAATTAATGTCACATCACATCTGAAATCAATTAAGACCTTCCAAAAATAGCGAACGTGTTTTACATGCACGAACAAATTGAAAAATGTACTCAAAAAGTCAAAGCACGCTATTTAAGCAAAAAACCACGAATTAGAAGTGACATGGCGTAAAGAAGTAAAAACAAACATTTTCTATTTTTAGTATTATGAAAATTTCTTTCTATTAAAAGCAAGAAAATGTCATCGCTATGAATATGTATAAAAATTACGAAAATCCCTTCCTTGGATTATATTTACTTCATAAATAAAAATAATTTAAGAAGGCTCACACATTTTTTGTTTATTGCTAATCGTAGCAATCTATTTCGATGAGTTTATTATGTAAATTGCATGACATAAGTGTACGATGCGTCTCAATAAATTTCTTTATAATGGCACCCGAAGTGCCCTCAATGGTGCCACCCTTATCAATATATGCATGTGCCCGTCGAATGATTTATACGTATTTTCCAGCATCACTTCCTTCGTCTGAAACGCTTTCAGGCATCGTCCTGAAACGCACTGAAACGAACGCTCTCGCAAGCTGTCGTGCTTATCCACGAACATTCATTGCACTTTATTGATAGCTAAACCATGTTATGATACGTAAAGTAGCTTTAGTTTTTCTCTTTTATATATCTTTACTTTTATTCACTTTGAGATCATTATTCACGTTGTAATGAGCAAAAAACGTAACGGTTTAAATATGCAAAGAGCATCAAATATTTTATGACTTTGTCGAAAAACAAATTGAAAAATAATCCATCGCATAAATGAAAATTTAATTAAAGCCGATTTTAGTGTGGGGGCGGCAAACATTAATAGGACAAATGGCGCAATGATAATGCCTCACTAATGATTTATGCATTCGAGGGGAGATAGCGAAAGACCGAGAGAGAGAGAGAGAACTAATGTGCTATTGACCTCCATTCATCACAAACGCATTTATCAATAATTAGCAATGATTGATTGTTTGTTTTTCATGTGCGTGTTAGCCTGCCGCGACTTGACTAATAATTCACGAATTGTGTTATCGATTGTTGTACTCGACGTCACTTTTTCCATCGTGTCCTTTTTTCGGTGATATTCTGTCAGTGTGTACAATATTTATAGCCAATTTCATATCATAAAAAGTACGTCATATAACAATATTTTCTGATCCTTGCTTTTCCCAATCGTTTTTGAACTGAATGAAATCCTTTAATTTTTAATGAAATAAATTTCAGGTCACGTCACACATTAGTTATTATCCTTCATCCCACGAAACAAAAAAGAAAAAGTAATGTTTATCATAGAAAATCGAGATGGTTTGCAACATATTTGACATACCTATATCGTTTTCATATATAGTGTCTTTGAATACGAGGGTGAACGAACTTGGCACACAGTTTGCCGCCTCTTCTCCTTTACGCGTCCGCCTGGTTCAACGCGCAATTCGGCCATCAAGCACCGCACACCCCGAAGTGCGGGGTAAATTACTCTTCGTTGCGCATTGTGCATTCAGTATGCATGCGATGAAAACAATGAAAATAATGCACAAATGCACGCTGCTTGCATAAAGATTAATGACGTACTTAGTATTAAAATACCAGCTGAAAGTTTGAGCGGAAAATGAGGAATTCACAAATCCTTGCGAGTTGTTTGAAGTTTACGCGCGAAATGCAAGCGGAAATAATCGAGTAGAAAATGCGCAGACATCGGTTTCGGGCAGCTTGATCTATAAATTTCATCGAATAGATTTATGTTAATCACCGGCGGCGGCGGCAGCGGCAACAGGGAGCAAAAAAGCGCAGCACGAGTTCCACTTCTTTTTCAGGCGCTGGTGTTTAGCAGGCGAGCAAAAAGAGCGAAATCGAGCAGTCGGACATTAAGAGAGACGCCTGCGTTCAGTGGCTCAGAAAAAATATCATAGCAAATCTTGGGGGCGGCATTCGCGATGAAGAAACGTCGAACGTCTACGTCTTCATCGAGTCTTCCTCTACGTCTTCGTTCAGTTTCAAAAACACGTTTTTGCGTCTGCTCCCCTTTTGTGCGCGAATCGTGCAAGCGCGTTGCGAGTATTTATCCATCAATCCATTTCCCCCCTGAACGATTTATGTCCAATATAATTCATTCTATTGCAGATCCAATAAATTTTCATACACTGCGAGACTGAAGAATACACAAGTCGAGTCAAAACTAAAATTTGTCTAAACAACTCTCGAAAATTCTTCGAAATTAATAATATGTCATGGCACCTACTTACAAAGTTATTTTAGAGCGCTGAAAACTAGAGATAACATCATAAAAACAAATCCAAACACAGACAATTTACTCAATAACAAAGACACGAAGTTCATTTCACGAGAGCGATGAAAATATCGGACAAAATACATCCGAGCCCTCTCATAATAATACTTCATAAACTATTCTCGACTACTGCATATTATTTTCGTCTGGTGGCGAAGACGATTCCTTTAGTACATATACAAGGATAGGATAGGGACCATTCGCAAGAAGTATATTTAGTTGCCATGAATGACACGCGGCTGTATAAATATGTATATTGCGAACGCTTCGACGCGAAATCCGGCGAAAAGAAAAATAAAGCAATAAATCAATGGAGTATATGCGTATTCGCATTCGTTATGTCTTTCTGCGGCTTGTTGTTTCAGACAGACAAGCGTCGTCTCTTTGTGCCACTTTACGCTTAGGGGTTGACATACAAACACAAACAAATAATCTCCGCACGCGTGTGAGTGTCTTCTTCATCGGCATCGGCAGCAGACAATAGACAATAGGCAATCTCCGTTTATGCATGCATCGCGTTCACTTTCGTTAAATTCGGCGGCGGCAGCAGTGGCGGCGAAATCCGACATTGTCTCCCCCTATAAAGATGGGGATTTGAGTTGTAAACCTCTCCCGACGCAGCGAGGGGAAGAGGTCAGGATTAGCCTTCGTCCTTTTTCCGCTCCTGTGCGAATCGCGCGCTTTAAGGGCTGAAACCCTCTTTACGATAACGCGTTGCACGGAAACCACCCTTCTACGCATACATACGCCAAGGTGGATTTAAACGGCGCACCTTCAACCCTTTTCTCAATAGACTACAAATTCACATGTGTTGCAATGTTTGCTAATAAAATCTAGTTTAATTGAACTATTTATTACGGTAATTTCATCAAATTTAATTTATAAAAATACACACCCCCAATTTGTTAAGAAGAAAAACGTAATGCGGAAATTGTATCCACTTCCGCTTTAAGCACTCGAATGAAACGAAATAAAATTAGGCAGATGGCTCCGCATTAATTAATTCGATTATACAAAAACGGAAGCAAAGCACGAAATTAACATTTCCTTATTCTCTGCGGTTTCTTCCTCCTCACATATTTTCATCCCTTACAACTTTTCTCTGTAGTTCTCAAACAGAAGTCTATTGAGTATGGAATTCGAGGAAGTAAATAGCAAGGACAGGAGGAGAGCAATAAATTAATTTCAAGAGCGGGACGAAACTAAACAAAAATAAATCAAGATCGTGCGACTTTATTGCGCGTTGTCCATGATGTCGTGTCCCTTTTTTCCTCCGCTATAACCCGGAGGCGGCTAATTTTAATGCGCAAATACAATGGTCACTTTTTCGGCTATTAATTCAACCCCGTCCCTCATTGAAATAATTCATTAGATGCTCCGCAAAGAGATAAGAATTTGATTGTTTAATTACGCACTTAAAGCGCGCATTGTGCTCGTGCTCGTTTATCTCGCGGGCGAATTTATTTTAATTGCGTGCGAGGAGAACAACCCCTTGAGATTTTCATAAAAACTAAATAAATAAATTTAATTACACGCGTTAGAATAACAAATACGCGTTGAATGAGAAAAAATGTTAATTACGCGCCGCGACAAAAATACAAAGAACGTGAGCGCGAGTTGTTGATGTTTGCTTAGATATTAGTGGAGAGCTCAAGAACAAAAGAGCATTTGTGGATGACGTCGTTTTCGCCGATGATAAATGAGCGCAAAAACCGGCACTAAAGAAAAAACTTCCCCGCAGAGAGTTTTTCTTCAGCACCCCGAAGGATGCCAAACGCAAGCGTGAAATGAATTCGTCTCTGATCGAAAGAGCACTGAAAGAAATCTTGAAGAATATGATAAGAAGATAAACTTAAAAAAACGACTATTCTTCCCCTTGCTACAAGTGCGTGGAAAATTGTAAAATGGCTTTAAAATTAAAATATATACGGTATTTTCCTAATACTAAATTAATTTTTAGAAAACCTTTGATCGTAACTAATTTATAAGAATTTATACTTTCAAATCATAATTTATGCTTATTGTTAAGATAATTCCAACTAGCAATAATCAGTTTTAAACAAAGTGTATAGATAAATTAGTAATTCCCATAATTTTCGATCGACGTCTGTAAAGTTGATTTATTAAATAGACTATTATTATTATTTCTATCCAAGACGAACCTTTGCACCGTAAGATGTACTAAATTTTTCAGCCCTTTTTTCGAAGTAAAAACTATAATAAATAGTTTTGTAATATCTCTGTTAGTTTTCAAGATATGATTGGAAAAGTTAAGAGGGCTTAGCTTAAATAATTCCTATTTAAATTAAGAAGCTTAAAAATAAATTTATATTTTTGTTAATCCATTGATTTATCGATGATTAAATAGCAATCATAATCAGTATAGAGGTAATACCATAAAGTAGAACATATTTTGTCAGGCAATAAATGAGGAGAAAGTATTTCCATGCTCACGAATACCCGAATATCGCACGATGAAGCAAGAAACGAATACAATTTAAAGCAATATGAAAAGCAAAGATAGTGGTGCAAGTTGTCGTGTATTGAAACTGTTGCCGGCGCATTCAATTACGCCGCTCTGGTGAGATCTCTTAATATCGCGCGCGCGCTGTAATTGCTATTATTAAGTTTCATGCTGCGCGCATCGAAAGCGAGACTCTGGTTATTCTCACTCTTCACTGGAACGAAACGAACACGCCGCTGCCAAAGCAATGGAAAATACACCTTTATATACCTATATTTAAAACGCCAAATGAACCGACAAAACGCATTCGAAATGCCTCAAATGCACAACCAATTATGCGCATCATAATTTAATTTCACGTTTCGTAATTGGACATGCTTGTTGTACAATATTTGGAAATTTGTCAGCTCGTTATTTTTTATACTTTTGCCATAAACAGGAAATAATAATTCTCATTTAAACATACGTTTCAATCTTATTTATGAGATTGAAAGTTTATAAGAAATACACCCAAAAAAAACTTGGAATACACAAAACATTATTGGATAACTTATACGCCGAACAGCAGGGGCGGCGCACGGAGAATGAGAAAAATAATTTTCCTCATTTACCCTCCGCGAAACTTTTCGTTTAGCAAATAGAAATGGAACATGCTGATTGTAATATTTCGTTATTTGCGCTATTTGTCGATAGTGCAGCAGCTAAAGGCAAAGCCCTAAGATTGTTATAAGTTACGATCAAAGTTTGGCATTTGGCGCGTTATTGGTCTAGAATCCTGAGCGGTCCTTTCGTCTCTTGTCGTTTGAAATGCACAAGCGTGGAGATAAAACGCGGATCATCTGGCAAATAACGTCAGGCCGGAGTTGTTTTCCTGATGATTTGTCAAACTAAAAACATCATAACTTTTCCTACACGCTATTCTCTCCCTTGACTCGTCGAAGATGCAAACATTGTGAGAGTCGAATAAAAAATGAGACAAGTTTTATTTAAATTCACTTTCGATAACAAAGAAAAAGAATCAGAAAAACTTTTCTAAATATTCCTGTTATGCTTCGTCTAGCGAAATATATACTAATTTATTGCCTATTCATTTTTTTGCAACCCCCAAACCCCCCCAAGAATTTCATAATCACAAAGTGTCATTAAAACTACAAAATCACGAAGAATTAGTTAGTACAGTGTGTGGGTTAACCTTGAATTAAAAACAACTTACAACTTCTTATCCAGCTTATAACCTTGCAAAATAATTTGACTACTACGAAGAAACTTTTCCTACATTTCTTACTCCACCTTTTTTATTGCTTGCTTCCGCGGTTCATTACGCTTTTCTCTATCAATGGGACCAACTCTTCAAAAAGTTGAAGTTGCTTAGTGCTCGAAGCAAACTCCTTCCATCCGCATTCGAACTTGCTGCTAATGAAAGAGCAACGCAAACGCGCACACAAGTGCCAATAAATTGAGCCAAAGATATAGATCACATTCGCAGAGAGAGCACTCTGAGCGCAAATGGCAAATCGTCGAATTTCATAATAATACTTTCTGTGCACGCCAACGCTACAAAAATGAAATTCACACTAAGAGAAAATTGCTGCGTATGCCACTTTTCCCAAGAATTCCCCCCCAAAAAAAAACCTTCAAAAGGGAAGAAGTCAATGACTTTTTAGAAAGTTGGGATAGGTTAAAATTAATGCACACATTTAAAAGCCAAATTATGAAGAGATTTCAACACTTATGAAATGTCCTTAAAACGTGATCTTAATTAACGCAATTGGAAATTTATATAATTAATAAGCAAATTAGTATGCAATTAATTAGAACATAAAAATTCCTATAACTGCTCAAGAGAGACGTCTAACTGTAAAATGCTATTAATGAATCTGTCTCCCGACTAAGGATTTCATCGTTTCTACCAATTGAAACAACAAATTATCTTTTAATCATCGCGCGTGCTGGTGCATTGGACATCTTGAGAAGTAAATCACTGCACCGCATGTGCAACAGAGTTTGAGATTAGTCCCCACACGAGTCTATTAAGTTCTCACATCGCGCGTACGTGTATGAGTTAATTAATAGTTGATTAAATCGTCTAATCTGAGTTCGGGCTCCGATTACAAATCTATATATCAACCGAGCGGCGGCGAGCACAACTTTGAAATGAACGTCATTTGTGTGCTTGCTCACTCGCTCCTTGCATACTACACGTACTGAAATTTAGGATCGTCATGCTTGAAAAGCTCATACTTTTCCCGTTTCAAAAAGTCCCTCAGCAAGCCGCATAAACTCCGAATGTCTGCTTACGTCATCAGAGAGAGTGTGCTCCTGTTGGGAATCATCGCAAGCAGAAATTTCCATAATGAAAACCGGGAAAAAATTGGCGAAACAAAAAAGTTGAATATTTTTGCATTAAGTGCTCTGCTTATATTTCTATTAAAAAGAAACAAATATTACGCATTTCGTGGAACGATTTTTAAAATTCGGAAAATAGTTTTTCATATTTGAATACAAAACACATAAAATTGCAACTTTCCACCCTCCAATAAGGGAAAAAATATATTATAAAGCGGAAACTAGAAAATAAAGAACGCCTTTTGCTTTTGTAGCATTCTGAAACTGAGTGAACTTATTGCGCGATTCGCACAGCAATGCGAACGCAGTGTAAACACAATTGGGAGAAAGTGGTTTTCCACAGACGTCGTCGCCGCCGCTACCGCCGCCACCGCCAACACGCATTGAGAGGTAAAATCGTAGTCGGTGGTTACACTGCCACCCTTTTTACATGGCAGGCCCCAGAATACATTACCATCCCGGATAGAATGAGTGACCATTCGCCGCCCACGCACCAGCTCGGCCAACTTTTCAAAAAGGCGACCGGCGACCGCCTCGCTATATAATTTCACATAATTTCATTCAATTGTGCAATCGCACAAGGCACAAACGTCCCTTTAGCCGCCCCCAAAAGCACAATGCGGGTTGTGCAAATATGCGAATCGCTAATACGAGATCCGTAAATGTCGTAAATTAAAACATTTCACGCTCTTTGATTTTCATTGTCAAATGAATTTTAATCAAAAGTTTTAACTTTGTGCGAGATTTTCTCATATTTCATTTTTATTTTTCGTTTATTTCCACAACAAATTTTCGGTTTCTTCTTATCACATCCGAAATAAATTTCGGGCAGCACTCTTACTCAACTTCAGGAACAGTTGGCAAAAAGCAACAAATCGAAAACAGCATTGTGATAAAATATTTGAGCACGAAGCCTACCCCAAGTTATTTTCCCTCGTGTACGAAACCGTGTGATTTATTCTCTTGAACGGTGTGTGCTTTGCGGAAATAAAGGATGAATTATGAAAAGCGCGTTTGTTCGCATTCTTTGATAAATAAAATATTCCTAAACGCGTGTGCGTTTAACACATGGTTTCTCGTCGATTTGCGCATTAACGCCTCATTCATCTTCAATGTATGTGCTCAAAAGAAGTGAAAAAACCGCCGCTGAATAGCGCACATTAAAGATGCGAGGACGCAATGAAACGTAGCAAGATTGAGCCTCGCGTCATGTTGATCAATGAATGAATGAAAAGGACACAAGAAACGAAAGACGTCATGATTGATTGCTCTAATATCAGCTAAAAACGTGTTGAAATTCTTGAAGTTTCTATAATTACTCGACACGAAAACAAAATAATTAATAAAATAAGTTATTAATATTTTAGATACGTATCTTAATTAATAACTGGATTTATGACTTACTTTACAATTAGTTTTACATAAAGTGAACAACCAAATCTAATCACTGCAATATAAATACAGTTATTTTACTTACTATTCCGATTTTCTTAACCTCGATTTATTCTAGAATTCACCCTTTTCTTAACCTACCATTAATATTCGTTCATAATTATCCCAAATTGTACAACAAACTTCACGACGTTCAACTACACGTAGAAATAAAGATGATGGATCGTGAACAGTGCACAGGTTAACATTGTGCTAGTTTGCATTTTGCAACATTCTAATCGCTGCTAGTTGAACGCAAGTCGCATCGTGTCGCAATTAGCCAGGTAATTATTATACATAAATCTGAATTCCATTGTTTAAAAAGTAATTTAATTTTGAAAATATTACCCGATTTAGTAAATATCATAAATAGCATTGTTAATATCGCCGAAAACTGCAATATACAATGTGAAATAATTATTATTGCTAAAATGTGTACGCTTTATATGTGCTTCGTGCACATTGAGTGCACTCATGCGCTCAATTTGGCGAGACGATAATTCACGATCTATGCGGGCGGCGTGCACACTCCCTTGCAATTATGAGCAATAAATTCTCAATCTATGCGAGCCGCCTCCAACACCACCGAATGCAGTCTACATGCCGAACACCGTTCGGTCGAATGTAAACAGACGATAAACATTGATGTCGTTTCATTGCATGTGCTATTTAGTCAGCATTATCTTACTTCTCTTTACTTCTGCTTCAGAAGACTTGCTATCTTTAAACTAACGCAAGCAAGCACATAAAAGTGGATGATCAACTAGTTTTCAACTTTACTACAAACAAAAAATAATATTTAATGATAAAATAACTCGTAAAAATAACTAACAACTGCCATAAATAACTTGTTTATTTCAATAAGAAAGGATATTATGTAATTATTGAAATGCAACTTTTTCAGCAAGATATCTATTTTAAAATAGATAAACGTCTGATGAGTGTAGGAAGCCCCTGAACCGTTCAATATTTTCTATTTTCCAACTCACATCCGTTGTGAGCTTTGTATGAATGACGCGCAGAAATTAATATTCTTAATATAACTCATAAACTTATTTTTACGCGCAATCTTCATACGAAAAATATTTTAATTTCGCTTCAGATATAAGACATTAAAAATTTACAACTTCCTCTTGAACAATTTCCGTCAGCATTTCTGATGCAACACCAAAAAGAAAAGTGCAATATTTTCAGCTTGAACAGAATGCCATTTGTTAGTTTATCATCATGCTGTCATTGATTTATAGCGTTATGAGCAATTTTCCAATAAGCTCCGCATAGTCGAAAGAAGCGAAATAAATCGACAAAAGTCACATTTTTGCTTTATTTTTAGTTGCGCACTCGAAAATCGCTTTATCTTCTGTCTGCTTGCTTTACGCTAGACGACATGTTCTCTTGCACGAAACAAATAAACTATTAGAACAAAACGAAAAAAAGTCAAATACTAAAAAATTGAGATAAATTCACCTCTTTCATAATTCTAAAAACATTTTCTAATTCTAATTTCAAAATATTATGTCTTTATTTCAGCATAAATTAAAATTTTAAGTTTCCTTGCACACGTTAAATTTTTATGTCTTCCTTTGAACTTGCGTGCATTAAAATCATAACTTGAGTGCACTAAACACTAATATTTCTTTCTCTTTACACGCATTCGTCGCTCACATATCAAGCTCGAATAACACATGTGCTGATTTTTCTATTCGTGTGTTTTATGTTCGTATAATCTTGCGCATTATATTATAACATTTTACGAGCGTCATAATAACATAACTGCTACTGGCAGCAGTGATAAGTATTTAGATACATACTAATGAACGAATCACATAATACTTCATTATTTGTCCTATTATACACCTCATTCTTCGTTTATGACAGAAGAAATAAACTCATTTGGAGTGAACCTTCTTTTGCAATGTATGTATTTGGAAATTGTGTGGGACAATCTTCCGCTCTATCTAGCCATAAGCAGAAACAAGATTTGGAGATGTCCAAAGCAATTGCTCATAGAAAGTCACTCATGTGATGTGCATCAAAACATTCGTTACTCTCGGAGTGCACATTTGAGACTAGGTGATTTACTTGTTTTAGTAAATAGTTAAGTAATTAATACTCTGTTTTAATGGCTTTTCAACATCCACCAACCGATAGGTTCCAGAGGGAGAAGATCGACGAAGATTATATTCCTTTTTGTGGCATGGCTTTGCAGAAACAAATTGTTTATTTCAAGAAGTGAATGAAGTTAGGTAATTATTTAAATGGGAATTCATTGTAATTCATTGTAAGAAATTTATAGGATTATTGTGCATGTATATTAGGAACCGAAATAAACAATTGCTACCCACACCAAAGCCATTTTTTCCTTTTTTTTAGTTATTATTCATAGTATTGTAATGTTTCTCTGGTTTAGCTATTACCATCGACAGCAAAGGAGGTAGAGTGTACTCACTCAATATTCGCAAAGTTGCGCTGTTCCGGCATCCATTGATAGAAATTTTAATTAAAAATATAAATTACTATGCTTTTGGCTGAGTAATTACTCATATCATTACACCAAAGGTAAAAGTATCACTATCTCAAAGTAATCTCAAACACATACTACAACCCTGTATCAATAATGAACTGCAAAGCTGCGATCCTGGGTTATAACTGGACCACCGCTAATTGAGGTTGATTGCCATATAGCTGTGTCAACATTTGCGAACTCTAAATGAGACACGCAGCCCTTTGGCGACACCGAACTACCAAGCTGTGAACGTGCTTTATGGTTGGACCACTGCTAACTGAGGTTTAAATTAATTGTCATAGTAATTTAAATAAAAGCTTAGTCATTTGTCAACTTAAAAAAGTTATAAAATAAACAAATTTTAAACTAGAGTCCTTAAGATAAGAACGGTCCTTTTTTGTGAGTAATTTGGTATGCTCACCCCCTACTGATTATCTTCACTGTATTTATGAGCAACGATCAGGACTACTTGCTATTCAGCTCCTTCAGTGAACTATCTGATCATCAAAACCATCAACAAAAACCGGTACAAATGTAGAAACAACTAGTTTTACAATTGCTCAAATGATATTCATCGGAATTATTGAAAATTTAGCCAGGACTAATATATATATACATATTCGCTTTTATTATTATTACATTAAAATTGAGCTAGACTGTGTAATTGCTATGGAAAACATTAATGTATGTACGATTGCATTGACGTGATCCACTTATTCTCCTTCCACCAGTTTGCGTGGGTGAGAATAAGTGAATATGTCATTGCGTTCGGGCCGTTTACTTACTCTTTTCCATGTGAATATTATTCAGTCAAGAAAAATTCGGTTTTCTTCCTGCATCCACGCTCAATTTCTTCAGAAGTTACGCTACGGGCCCTCCGATATATAAATGAATAATTTAATAAAAGCGGGGATTGTAAGAACACGTAAACTCAAATTAACTTTAGCTTCGACCTAAGTTGAAATAGTAATAATAAATCGAATATTGCCACCATTATAATTATCGTGACAATTAAATTTCACTACTAAAAATAATTGAGACTCACGTAGTTTTTATTTAATACCACCTATATGAAACGTAGTATATAGAAAATAAAACTATTAAAATAAACGATTACTCTACTTTATAAGAACTAGGTACAAGAAAGTAGATTTGTTCATTCTCTCTAAATACACCACAAAAAATAAATGACCATAGCTTAGGTGAGAACTCAATTAAATACACAGCTAAGTTGAGATTAATTTAAAATTTCTTGTAGATAAAATTAATTAAAAAATTATACACGCTTCGCTTACGCTATAAGTAGCTAATAAATTAATTTCTATTCTTGGCATACAAAAAGATATTAAAAATAGAGTTGAATAGATCATGAAATAATAACATAATTAATTTTATTAACTACTTAAACAAGTACGCATGTATAACACTTGTATGTTTTGTAAATTCACTTGAATGAACAACGAATATGTCAATTCAATAAAATATGGTCAATCAATTGCGTAAATATTATCCATACATGGAGTTATTCATTACCGATTGGATTTCATTCAGTATTCAATGAAACGCGAAGAACGCAATGAAAAGCCCGAGCGATGCATTAAGTTTAAATAAAATCGATACGTATGCAATCGATTGATTAGTTTGACATAATAAGGTGAATCACGTTTAATTTGCACTATCAACATTTATCTCGTTGTGTTTTTAATATGGAAAGAAATAGGTTTTACAAGTTTTTTATACCCTGAGCAACTTTTTCTATTAATAGATAGAAAACATTGATTTTATCGCTTCAAATGCCAATGCAAATTAATAATCAATTTTATCTATTGATTGATCAGCATCCTCTAAATGCATTTAGTGAATGATGTATATCAATCAGAAGTATTTGCAAATTTTAATTTTTTAGAATTAAATTTTTAAATAATAAAAATTCATGCTACGTATTCAATTTGAACTTAATACAAAAGCTATCGGGCATCGTTTATCACACGTAAAATAAATTTCAATCAATTAGTTCGAGATCGAAACCAAGATAATGACACAAATAAATTACGTCCGCATTAATCGCCCGATACATAAATATCAATAGAAATAATCATCGAATGCGAACTCAAAAGCGAACAACGCAACAATAATACGTTATTTATTAATACCGGGCGTGTGGTTCATTATTTAACTGTTGCTGAATTGATTCAAGGAGCACGAAAGATATAAAATTAATTAGAAATCTCATGCTAATGCATAAAATTTATTTCTTCAAATTTAATTGCAGTTTATTTCATCACGCGTTAATAATTTGCTTTCGGGGATTTTTGCTTTACTTACGCCATTGCGTAAGCATGCCAAACGTTACATAATATAAAACGTGAAAAATTAAAATCGAAATTTCAAGGTAGGTATATTGGAACACCCTGAATGATAATTATTCACTTGCAAACGCAAATTATTTTTTGCTCGTAACTGATCTAGTCAAAGACTTATACGTCGATTGCAATGCAAATACATAGGTACAAAATACGCATTTTGTAGTCAGTAAGTTGTTTGTAGTTTGGTTTGAAAAAGCAGGTCAGCGAAAAATGTTATGCGATGACGACGTGTATGACTAGACTATAACTACCTGTGACTACAAGCCAGCTACCATTATAGACTATCAAATATGCACTTAATATGACTATGAATACGAAATTTGCTATTTCGCTATTAGTTTTACTTGACTTCATTATACACTTTGCCTATTATTCCAACTCCTACCAGCTTTTTGTTCCTCGTCAACGTTGGTGGCACGAACGCAATTTTAATATTTTTAACAAACTTGCGCGTTGTAATAATCTCAGCCCATCAACTTTTAAGCTTCGGGCAATTACAAGGAGAATTAATTGCTTTTCGTATAAGAGGTTAACATTTTTTACGTTTTCACAATTTCCGTTTTACTTTAAAGCAGTCACCGAGAGGATAAAACGCTTGCAATTCTTTTACTCCTTCTTCGTATTGCTTTCGCATTAAAATTCTTTAAAAGTTTTAAAACATAAGGGAAAATTAATTAAGATAATAAACATCTTTCAAACCTACAAGGCAAGAAAAAATCCGCAAATATAAAGTCCAGTAAGAGAAATGTCGCATATGGTTGATAAATTTAATTACGCGAGACACAAACGACGTAAACGAGAAATAACACACTAATTCTTAAAGATATCATCGCGTAATTGCGTGAGAACTGCCAGAAATCTTGAAAGAAATATTGTGCAGCTTAGGAAAAAAAGGGAAAAATGTCAGCAACTCGAGGCAAACGCACGAAAAATGGCCAATTTCATCAACATTTTTATGCATGCAATTAAACTTTCATTACTTAATGGCTATTTTCTTCTGAAAGTTGAAAGAACGCAAGAAACACTCACTCAATGTAATTGCAAAGTAATTATCAAAAGTGTTAGATAAATAAATAAGTTAAGTATTCGTTTCTTTCCAAAATACCACAAAATTAATTTCTCGATATTTCTACTTTTTATCCTATTATTGGTGTGTTTGCTTGTTGGCAAATGTTGTTTCATGTCAGTCGTGTGTCATTGCTGGTCGAGTGGTGTGATGATCGTATTCGCGTATCGTCTGTCTGTCGTGAATAAAACATGACACACAACCGCCAACGATGACGGTGACGGCTAATGGGAGGCCAAGCAAGACACCGCGTTACGCGCTCCTACGACTCGATGACGCTTTTGCTTCTTATCGCGTAAACTGCACGAACAGCTTTTCCGAGACGCGCGCGCGCGCCGTTCATTTTTCTTTTGCGTGCGCGCACAACTATCGCGCTTTTCCATTTCCACTGGGTGCACCTACGCAACCGAAAAAACACCCTTGGATGCACTAACATATTTTTATCATCAATCTTCAGCAATGCTTTTTTACTCTTTGTTCTTCCCCGTTTCTCCTTTTTATACACTTTCTTCGCTAAGCGCTTTTATTCTTATCTTATTAAATCTCTCTCACTAATCTCGAACATATTTCAGTGAAATTAATTAAAAAAATTAAATTCGCGAATTATTTTGCAATTTCGTAAAAATGTTATGTCGTTGTATAAAAGTTGTTTTATCACTTAATAACTTGAAGTAAAGTTTGACGCAAGTACAAGACTAATGATTATTTTATCACTTAGTGCACGAGTCGCAAGTGTAATGAACAAGTTTCATGGATGCACAAGCGCACGAGTCTTTTTTTGCGTATGAAGAAGGCAAACAGCGTAAACTAATATCGAGTTCGTAAAGATTTTAATTAATTTTCAGTAATCGTGTTTGCGTTGCGACGCCCCCGGCGCTGTCTGCCTGCGGCCAAAGTTTCGCAAGTTATGAAATTTCGCCATCACATGCGCGCAAGATGCGTCGAGGCGTCTTCGTCTTCGTCTTCGTCGTCGCGTGTCTAGACAGACGCGTTTTATAAACACTTTGTTATAATATCGTCGTGTCTGCATTTCGTGGCTGCTGAGGTTGCCGTTATAATAAATGAAGCAGCGTCGCGACGCTCGTTTACATACCGCAACATTGCTCACATCGTATTACACAAATGAAAGCCAATTTTTCTCTTGGAAAATGGTGATTTTTCAAAACTAGACAACGCATACTGGTCCAAAAGGGGAAATTGTCGATAAATTAAATAATAATATTTTTGTAAAACAATTTTACTGACATTTTATGATTCCGTAAAAATTATTCTAATGGGATGGATAGTTTAGCAACAATTTAGCACCAAAGTCGAACAATTTCTGCGTCGTGATTAGGCGAATCAAAGAACATCAAATTCTAAATTCATTTTTTAAGCTCATTGCCATTCTTTAATAAAAAATATTTGGATCTATAGAAAGTGCAACTAATAAACTTTGTAGC
>JARJDV010004580.1:0-53585 GCA_030264675.1 Anaulacaspis nigra
TTATACGAATTTTCT
The DNA here is from genome assembly GCA_030264675.1 of Anaulacaspis nigra. Taxonomy (NCBI): domain Eukaryota; kingdom Metazoa; phylum Arthropoda; class Insecta; order Coleoptera; family Staphylinidae; genus Anaulacaspis; species Anaulacaspis nigra. Next base: position 16 of record JARJDV010004580.1, read on the forward strand.
TTTCCGAATATCCCGACTTTGACTTATCCAATTGCAACAAATATTTTTTTAGATAAAACTATCATAGCTATCAAATTAAATTAAACGCTGCATCTTAGATAATAAGACATATTTTATGCTCAAAAATATTTGTTGTAATTGGAAAAGTCAAAGTCGGGATATTCGGAAAAGAAAATTTGTATAATTTTCAGAAAATGGCTATTTTCTACGAAGAAAAAGAAAATAGAATTTTTTATCTATTTTTCTCGTGATCAGCCACACTAGTTCTATAAAGTAAGGGCACTATGAATAATTAACTTGAAAATTTTTTTCGGACGTCAAGGAGTGCAGTGAACGCGCCCTAAAATAATCTTGATTCTTGAGCGTCTTGAAACGCAGCGTGTTGAAACGCAAATCGGAAATTAGCGCAAGTTGACTTATTAATAACTCTTTTATTTATTAACCGATTTTCATTATTTAAAAAGCATTTCATTTATCGTTTACTGTGTTATTAGAATTGGAAAGAATTTACCGTTTTTCCCTTTCCGTTCTTACGTAATTTGCGGTTAAAAATCACCTAAAATTGCTACTTCCAAATTTGGCATAAATTATAACTTTAATAGAGCAACTTGAATTGTTAATAACAATTTTATTTTTTGAGCATTTCGTTTTAGCTTTAATGTGCTAAACAGCTGAAAAAGAATTACCCGATTTACCTCCTTGCTTTTTGAGTAATTTGCAGTGAAAAATCATCAAAAATTGCGATTTCCAAGTTTATATCGCCTTAAATTGTGATGGAGTAATTTCAATTATTAATAACATTTTTATTTATCAAGCGATTTTCTTTATTTTTAAAGCATTTTATTTAAGCTTTAATGCATTATTTAAGCCAAGAAGAATTTTCCATTTAGCTCTTTTCGTTTTTCTGTAATTTACAGTTAAAAATGACTTAAAATTGGTGTTCCCTAATTTGACATGTCAACTTAAAACTTTAATTCTATCTGAACCATTTGATCAATCATCATCAAAATTGGTAATTATATTTATTGTTAGTTGCTTAATTATTTTGTGCTTTTTGTTGGATATTTAACAGTTAGTTTTGAGGTTATATCATGGGTAAACGTGAACTAAGTAGGCTACTGATTGAATTGCAATTTGAATAATATTTCTAATTCATTTTATTTTTACATAGATAACCGAGACGTACGCATTTCTGCCGCGTGAAGCCGTCACACGTTTCCTGCTCGGCTGCACCGAATGCCAAAAGCACCCTGCGCGTTCACCCTCGCCGCTCCTGCCGACGCCGTCGCCAAGCCCGACGCCCGACAATGGCAGCGTCGCCAGCACCAACAACAACAATACCGACGCTACTCACTGCTGCAACAATGAAGCCATCAAACGAACAAAAACAATGCACAAGCGAGACGACGTCGACGACGAGGAGAAAACAGCCAAAAAGGCGCACAACACAAAAAGCAGTAATAATCCCGACAAGAAATTGACAATTGATAAGGTTAAAGTGACAATTAAATTAGGTGAGGATGCGGAGAAAGTGAATCATCCGTTGGACGTGTGCAATCTGCTTGCATCGCCCAAGCTCAAGCAGAAGACGAAAACGAGCAAAACGAAGCGATTGCAATTATGGCGACCGCAGGAGAATGTGATTGAACGTGACAGTGATAAGAAGAAGTTGATGGGCGAAAAGGGCATTGATTACTCGATGCCCATTACGACGACGTATTTAAAGTACATGCGTAGCTTGGGCTACGAGGATGAGGACGCATTGCATTTTCACGAGAAGAAAGTGAGTATTGTACTTGATAATTTTCTGCACGATTTTATCAATCATTACTTCAAATGAAACACTAACGTTTATTCGGCAAGCTTTTAACATTATTAAGTTATTAACTAATATTTATATTGATTTATATTGCTTTTATTTATACTAATAAACTAACCAATTGTTTTTACTAACGATTTATTTTCTTTTGTTTCCTATTTTTTTCTTTAAGTTGCAATAACTTTTTTAGTTTTTAATATATTTTAATGATTTTGTGTTTTAAGCAGTGATTATACAGGTATTACTATACTGAATTTTGATATTGTAAGTGGTAGAGTTATGAAGATATTCATTAATAATTGAGATAGTCCAAGTGACAGTATTGGGGGGTTTTAAGTCGGTGTAAGTTGGACATCATAGGTCCGATTTTAAATTCTTAAATTGCATATTATGTATTGGTTAAGCAGCTATAAATATTCTAACGTTCGGATTCTTATCTATTTTGAATGAGGAGATATTAACGATTGAAGTAGATGCTCATTTCGAGAGCAAACTGTTTTTATCACTCTTTATTGATGATTTGAGGGGATGTTTAACGTGCTATAACTTTGGTAATACCGGACGTATTTTAATAATTTAAATTGCATGTTCATTAGTGATTATATGGCTATCATTGTGGTAATTTTGGATGTGATATCAGTTTTAGGCTATGAGATATTAATTAATAATTGAAAATGGTACATATCAATGAGAAAATGCAAGTGGTATTTTTGGGGGTTGTTCAAAGCGTTATAACTCGGGTATCTTACATGAGATTTTTAGGATTTAAATTGTAGATAACTTATTGATTAACTAGCTATCAATATCCTAAAATACAGCTCTGTATCTCCGTTTTTCTGGGAGATATTAACGAATGAAATAGATGTTAATTATGAGAGAGAGAGTTGTTTTTTGCCATTAATTATTGCTGTTTATAGGGGATGTTTGAAGTGCTGTAACTTTCATACTACTTTTTCAATATTAATCAATTAAATTGGAATTTAATTAGTAATTATTCAGCTATTACTTTACCAACATTCATTATTGCATCTTGTTTAGTTTAGGAGATGTTAATTAATAATTAAGATTGGTACATTTTAATCTAAAAGTACAAGTGATATATTTGAGCATTTTTCAAAGCATTATAACTTCGATATTTGATATCAAATTTTTATGATTAAAATTACATATTACTTAGTGATTAAGTATCTATCAATATCCCACATTTCAGCTCTCTATCTCCTTTTTATCAGGAGATATTACCGAATGAAATTAATGCTTATTCAATGTACGTTTGTATCACAATCGGTGTTATTCTAGGGGATGTTTAAAGTGCTATAACTTTTTTACCCCTCGTTACATTTTAATGACTCAAGCGACACTTTAATTAGCACTTAGTCATTTATCAATATCCAAAATTTGATTGTCTCATCAATAATTTATTGGAAGTTATCATTGTTTGAAAATAGTCTAAATTGAGAGCGATTAAAGTATAATATTCAAGTATGTAAATGTAAATTCGGGAATCGGGAACACTGCAGTAGATTGGCGGGAAGAAGGAAGAAGTGAGTGGTAACGATTTGTCTGCAATTTTCGGTGTTGCTGGCAAAAGACCAAAACAGACTGTTCCCCGTATTCGGCGTCGTATTCCTCAAGGACTCATCCCACTCGTGGCGTTTTTCCCGGATCGGTCGGGAACAAAAGGAGCGACCATCCATCTTTACTAAAAGACCAGACCTTATCCTTTTACAAACACACTCACACTTACACATATCTATCCGCGCACGCAGAAGAGGAATCCTTGGTGCACACTCATGATTCATCCCTCGCCGGGTTCCGACCGTGAGGAGGATCCTTTATATCCCGACGCGACCTTTCTTGACGTTCCGTCCGCATCGCCCCGTTGCTATCATCCCTAAAAATCCCTCCCACATGACCGGACCGACCCCAGGAACGGACCCGAACCCGAAAAGGAAACTTTCATAAACACACATCCCGAAGAACGGGGAGGTGGCGGAGTGGCGGCGGCGGGGCTGCCTTTTGGGATGAGTGGGATGAGTAGGGACCCTTTTCACGTTGCGATGTAGCGGGCACAAATATTTAAGGCAACCGAATCGATAATACGTTTCCGGAACGGACGTAGCACGCAAAGACCACTAAATTATCATTTTCGGGAATAAATAAATGCACCTGTGACGTCACGCGTCACGCTCCTGTGGGATGTGTGTGCGCACTTCAAACACGTCATCGAACTTGTCACTCGTGCAACATTGATATCGCATCGCGTGTCACATGCCACGTGTCACAATGTGTCATAACTCGTTCCGGAAGTGATTTACCCTGTTACAAACCGTGTTTGTTTTTAATATTTAAATATTCATTAATATCTCATAAACCAGTCAAGGTAATTCAATTAAATTAACACCACATATTACCATGTTAATATCAATTACAGAAAATTTTAATTCATGAAAAACAAACTGGAAGTACAGGAGATATTCCGGTTTGAATAAAAAATAGTCCTAATTCTACTAAACTATCAATAACTTCTTAGCAAATATTGATAACTTAATCAAATTTACACGTTTGTTAGCTAGTTTAATTATGTATTCGATTCTGTTTAAATTTTAAAAATCCCCTGTGTAGTTCAAAAGTTATAATGGTTTAAACCTTCTCGTTTTTTAAAAAAATAAAAAGTCGTTTTTTAAATTACACAAGATTTGTTAAAATGCTAATATCTCTATAACAACTAGAGATACAAAGATAAAATTTAGAAGTATAATAGACAGATAATCATGGAATATGATATCGTTTATTTCAGGATGATAACATTATTAGTTCAAATTTTATTCTTGTTTAAAGATGGCATTAATATTCATAATACATTTAATTTCAATCTTACCGCTATAGGTCTGAACAAGAAATAGTTCTTATTTCACTTAACTACGAATAACTTCTTATCAAATTAACATTACATAATCAAATTTACAATATTATTAAACCGTTTAATTATCTTTTAGATTCTGTTTAAATTTTGAAAATCGCATTTGTAGTTCCAAAGTTATAAGACTTTAAACTTTCCCAAAAAAGGCAAAGTAATTTCTTAACTACAAGTTTTCCTAAAATTTAAATATCCCTGGAAATATTAGAGATAGACACACGAAATTTGGCATAGTAATAGAGAGATAACCATAGATTACAATACCGTTTAAATCTAAATGATAACATTATCAGTTCGGATTTCATTCATGTTTAAAGATGGTACTGATATTCTTAACACAATTAAATTTTTATCTCGCCGTTAAAAAGCTAACTTTAAAATATTGATATCAAAAAGTATAAAACCAGAAAGCCATCGTGGAAATGCTGCAAGACATCAAGTCTTATCCTTCTTTATAGTAGTGCAGCAGGACGCGAGGACAAAGGGGTTGAGGGGGGATGGCACGGCTATTCCTTACACTCGTGTACAAGAGGGGGGCGGCGACGGGAGGAATACAAGACAGCGCTTTAAAGTTGACCTCGTTGCAGCGCAAGCACTAAAACTCCCTCGTTCTCTCAGCGAGGTATAAAAATAGGGAACGGGGCGGCGGTGGTGGCGGTGGGTTTTTTTTGCTGAACGACGATTAGAGTCTCAGTGGCGGCGGCAACGACGCCGAGGATAATATTGAGAGTAATTCAGGTTTATTGGCAATAATCGCGCTAGATATGGCTGCTCCAGACATGCGCAGCGTCCCCCGTTTGCCCCCTTTCGTGGCGGGGGGCGGCAGGGCGCGCGTATAAAAGGTGTATTATTATTTCCCCAAATTGCACCATCGCCAACAGACATTACGTGCATGCATCCTGCAGCTGGCAACGTTGCCAAAGTGTTACTCACACCACCACCCCCCCTTGAAACTTTGGGGGCGAAATCAGGGAATTTAACCATTTCAAAAATAAGACGAAAACACCCCGGCGCTCGAATATGATATACATGTGTCCGAAGGGCCATAACACTCGCCGACGCGTGGAGAGGGTGGAAGTGGGTGCGGGAGGGGGTGCGAGGCGAACGGGGGGCAGGTTTTGCGGTGGACACTATCGATCAAATAGTGTGTGGTGCGTGCATGTTGCCCAAAGCCATAGAACCGCGCCGCTCGCACCCCGTTGCCACGTGCGTGTGCTCTCTGCCCGCGGACATATGGAGAGCGCGCGCGAAGGGGTGCATTACCACCCCTGCACGCGTTCCGAGGGATGAGGAAAAATAACAAGCACCTCAACGCACCCACGCATCACACTCGCTATGCGGATGAAAACAGCCAACAATTTAATTTATGTCCTTGTTGTCGCATAGTTACGCACTGGGGGTGAATCACGAAATTATTTGCTTCAAACTATACTAATCTACCCTTTGGATTTAGAGGAAAATATGTATTTTTAATGTTTTTTCATAAATTAATATCTCCGAAAGTATAAGTACTATTGTAATCAAATTCTCAAATATTATAACTGATTAGGTATATTTTATAACAAAGAATGGATGAGGATTTTAGGATGTTTGCGAAAGGACATACAGAGCAAGGAAGAAAATTTTGGAAATTAATTCCTGATTTTTTCAAATATCAATATCTCCAAAAGGGTATATGTGATTTTAATGAAATTATACAATATTATAGATGATTAGTTATATTTTTAATCAATGGAAGGGTAAAGATTCTAGGATGTTTTTAAAGGTAGTTATAAAGCAAGGAACATAATTTTTATAAAGGAATTTAATCCTGATTTTTTGATAAATTAATATCTCCGAAAGTATAACTAGAATTTTGATTAAATTTGGTACGACTATTGCTAATTCGTTACATTTTAAAATACAGGAAGAATCAGGATTCTAGGATAATTCTGAAGGAAGATACAGAGCAAGGAAGATAAATTGGAAAAATAAATTCCTGTTTTTTTCAAAAATTAATATCTCAAAAACTGTACGTGGAATATTAATAAAATTTTAGAAAATCATAGATGATTAGTTGTGCTTATAAATAAAGGAAAAGACAGGATTCTATCATATTTATGGATAGAGATATTCATCAAGGAATATTTGGATATTAAGTAATACAAATTGTAATGCTTTACCCAATGCAGAGGCTGTACGAAGCGATCTAATGCAAAACATTTTTTCCTTAATTAATATCTCTGAGTTTATAAACGGGATTTTGATAAATTTTTGAAATATAATATTTGAATAGTTATATTTTAAACCAAAGAAAAAATAAAACTTCTATAACATCCTTGAAGGAAGATATAGGGCAAGGAAGATAATCTGGAAGAACAAAACCCTAATTTTTTCATGAATTAATATCTCCGAAAATATAAATAATATTTTATTCAAATTTTGGAAAATCAAAGTTGATTAGTTATAATTGAAAACAAAGAAAAAATGAGGAATGTATCATATTTGTAGATGGAGATATGGAGCAAGGAATATTTTCTTATCTCAGTACAACGGTCATAATTATGGAAATCATATTCATGATTTTTTCAAATAGTAATATCTCTAAACGTATAAATGATATTTTAGTCAACTTTTGGAAAATCAAAGTTGTTGAATCATACTTTAAAACAAAGAAAAAATGAGGAATGTATCATATTTGCAGATGGAAATATGGAGCAAGGAATATTTTGGAAAATAAGTAAAACGAATTGTAATTAAAGGATCCCAATGCAGTTTTTGAACGAAACGATGTAACGCAACCCTCAAAGTTTATCTCGTGCGCGTTCGGTCGGCGGTGCTGTGTGTGTGGGCGCGCAATGCGGGTGGATATGACGATGGCACTGACGCAAGGGGTAGCGGGGGTGGGACGGGCAGGGTGAGAGTGGCGTCCCCAAGTCCCCATCCACCCTTCATCAAGTAAATTGCAGTCGGCAAAGTAGAAGCGAGGAGCTCTGGCAGGTTAGACCCTCCGGGGGATCCTTGCCGCGCCGCACACACTCACCCCACGCCACGGCCGCCCCCCAATCCGGCCGGCAACCTTTCCGTGACGTTGAGGCGGCTGACGGGTGCGCGCTACATCATAAAAACTGCGCGTCTCTCTTCCTTTTTTCGTCCGCCCGGCTTTTCTTTTTCCTCCTGGCTCTTGCGTCTTTTTGCTCAACTTTCCAAGGAAACGTTTCCCAAGTTAACAGACAGCCTCGTAACGAATTTTCTCCTTTGAGGACTTCCCACCCCACACGTCCCCAATTTCTATACCATCTATATTTTTATGATTTGTGCTCTTGCCTCGGTTTATAACTTATTAATATTTATTCTTCGCGTGAAGCACTTGAATGTTTAGATAAATAGTTCAAAGGGAAGTAATGCATAGATGAAGATAGTGCTGAAGAGAGGGGTCGAGGGGCAGCAACACACGGGGGATGTGTTATCGACAGCCATTAAGTGCTAAGCACCCTGATGTAAAAGCATGAAACTCGTCAGACACAAGCGTGGCGGCCACTTAAAGAGTCCAAATAATAGGTCAATACAGCGGTGGCGGCAACGACGGCAATGACAACGCGTACGTGTGCGGGGGCGGTGGCGGGAAACAGGAATAAATCGTGCAATTTCAAAAAGAATTATTACCGCTGTTTAGACGCGCGCTTTTATCAGCGGCAGATGCGTAAAAATGCAATCCGTTTTATGTTTACCGTCTCAGCAAGGACAATAACATCGTGTTCCATCGATTTTTTTATCTATATCTCAGAAGTCTCAAGGATTGCAATTTTCAAATTTGACACGATTATAGTTAATTAGTTAGAAATTATTATGGTTTTTAAATTATGAAATTATCTTACTTGCTTCAAAAGATATTGGACGTTAAAAATAAATATTGGTTTTTAAAACAATATTTTGTATTTCGGCTCATATGTTGAACTTCCGGAAGATTTAATATTTCTAATATTTTGTATAGAATCAAAACTTAAATGATAGTTACTATCCTTTTTAATTTGTGAAAATATCTCCTTTAATATAGAAGATATTCAATTGTACATTGAGTGTTTCGTGGTTTGCACAGCATGATAATTATTAGAATCGCACTCATATGTGTTGCAGCAACATTTTTAGCTATATCTCAGAGGTTTTATTGATTAGAAATTTTAAATTTAGCAGACTAATAGCTACTTAACTATAAATCACTAAAGTTCTTAAATTATTAAAATATCTTCTTTGGTTCATGAGATATTTGAGATTGAAACTGAACTTTGGTTATAAAAAATATGTTTTATATTTTTACCTGTATCTAGAAATTCAAAGGGACTAAAAAAATTTAAATTTTTATATGTTATAAAGGATTAAATGATGATTATTGTCCTTTTTAAGCTGTAAAAATATCTGGCTTGGTTCAAAAGATATTCAGTTAGAAACTCATTATTATGAGCATAGAACTACTAGCGTGGTACTACCAGCTTTGAATTGCACTGATTTATGCTATAGCAACATTTTTACTAATATCTCCGAAATCCTCAGCGATAGACACTTCAAATTCGGCAGTGTAACAAATAATTAACCAAAAATTATTACAGCTTTAAAATTATAAAAATATCTTGCTTCATTCATGAGATATTACAGGTTAAAAATGAACATTTGCTTTAAAAGAAATATTATATTCTTTTAACTATATCTACAAATTCCATGATACTAAACATTTCTACTTTTGATATGATATAAAGGACTAAATAGTGGTTATTATCCTTTTTAAATTATGCAAATATCTTACCTGCTTCAAGAGATATTCATATCTAAAATCCTCATTTTATAGTTTGCACCTCATGCAGAGCTGCTCTAAATATAATCTAATAACATTTTTACCTATATCTCCGAATTCAGAAGAACTAAAAATTCGAATTTATTCACCATAATAGCAGATTAACCAAATATTACAACACAATTTAAATGATAGAAATATCTTATCTAGTTCAGGAGATATCACAGGATAAATTTGACATTTAAACTTCGATGCAACTAATTTGTTTTAAAGAAAACGTGTTGAATATCTCTGAGACGCATAGTGCAAACTGAACCATTTAAAAACTAACAAATTCCTACTAAACTACCAAACCGGAAGTGCGCATAGGAAATATATTTTTGGCCGTATTTGGATTATATCCGCATCATCATTGACAACGTGACAGTTAATATTCGTTGGACATTCTTCGGCGGAGAAAAGTCCATGTGTACTTTCGTTTCCCGTCCGTTTCTTTTTGTATCAAATAACAATCAATAGTCTTTGCGTGGAAGACGGGAAAAAAGAGCAGCAACACCGCCGCGCGGAGGAGTAAGCGATCCTTTGTCCGCTTGCGCTGCGCGCAGGAAGCACCGTCCGGCCGAAGTGGAATGAGTGGCGGGCTTGGGGTGGTCGTTGGGGTGGCTGTATTCACCCAGAGCCACCCCCGGTTGCCGGCTGCCGAAGCAGAGAAACCTTATATTACGCCTGGCGCGCGCTCTGCTCCGCTCCTCACACCCCACGGCGTCCGAACGGCGCGCACTCATCGTAATACATCGTTTCAGAGTTGAAACCCTCCGGAGAGTACACCCTCTCCCCCGTCCCCCCTTCCTCTCTCCTTCACCCTGCCACCCTGTGCTTCATAAAGCGAACGGTCATCCGCACACACAACACCCCCAGCAGAGGGACGCACACAAGATAAGGGTTCAACATGATCCGTTTGTGCTGCCAAGTAAAAGCAAAGGTCCCCTAAAACGGACGGACGGACGGACGGAACGGACGGACAAACCCTTATTGCGGTCGCTTGCTTTTACCGTTCCTGCTGCGCCGTCGCCGCCACCGCCACCCCCACACACTCGCAAACACGCTCCGGCACTGGCGGCGGCAGCGGCAGCGGCTTATTTCAGTTTTGAGGCTTCCGAAAAGGTTCCCGCTAGTTTTTCGGCGTGCAAGAAACTCGCAAATGTCCTACGTTTCGTAATTACTCTCTCAACATTTAATTTTTCAGCTCGAAATATTCCAGAAAATTTAATAAGATTTTCTACAGAGCAAATAAACTAAGCCCTATAGTCAGGAACAATTCTTTCTCCCGTGCAGGGATCGATGAACGGATTCGGGAGTTGTCCAAACTTGTGCGGTTCCTTCCAATCTCCCTTATCATAGTCCCACTCCGAACCGATTCCTTGGACAGGATTCATATGTAGATCGATCTGGCGACGAGTCTGTGCTCGGAACCATTCATCGCAATAGCTCATCGGCATCGGTAATTGATTGTACACTAAAAACGAAAGGATTAACACCCTGTCTTATGGGTATCCTTGACCTACCAGTGAGAGTCATGACAATTTGCAACCATAATCCCAACGCTACCAGGACCAAGCATATCCCAATCGCCTCCTTCCACCATCCAGTCGGTGCCATGAATTCTGAAAAAGTTCTGCAGAAACTGGCCCGATACAAATTCTTCTTATCCTCGATGGACAACTCCTTCCAATCACCGCGCTCCTTCTCTCTCAACGCCTTAATCTCAGGAGTGGGCTCCTTGTACCGAATAGCCGGAAACGGGAAGACAGGGGAATCGTGATACCATGGTTGACCATTGCATCCGTATCCCACTTGTTCCCGATTGCCAATCAAGCGTTGAAACTGTGCCTTCCATCGGTAGTTGCCATCCCTCAAAATCGCACTCGTGTGCACGCCGCGCGCGAAGGATAATCGCGAGGACAATCTCGCTAATTTAGACAGTATCATTGCGAGATTCCCGAAAGCAAATGATTATTCAACACTGTCAACACGTGATTGTTTATGAAAAAATGCGCAGCCTACGTGGTGAATTAGTTCGAGAATTGAATGTTTGTCAATTCGGGAATCGCTTAATGGATTTATGCGGTTAGCTGTCGTGTTCCTGCAGGAATATTAGGAATGATGTCCTCATCAATGCATCCATTAACGGGGAATATTGCATATCACATCCTTAAAAATCATCCATCCCGGAAACAAGGAAAAATAATGCCAGCCCCACCAACATTAAAGTTATTATACAACTATATTATTTTATAGATAATAACGCAAACGTGGTTAATAAGAGACACACAAACCCGGCGTTCCCCTCGCTTCCTTCGGGATATTAAACCCGCAAAATATAAAATAAAATAATAAAAACTAAATACGCCGTAAAAGTAAAATTATTTCTTTTACTATTTCGCTATCCTCGCGCCAGGATAATAAAAACGGAGACCATTTTGTTTTTAAATTATTAACAACAAGAAATGTTTTAGCAATGATCGTACTAAAACTTATTAGTTTGCTTGTCATCGTAGCCATCAAGTTTTCGGGGGATACTTTTAGACTTTTGGGGTTTATAAACGTTCCTCCTTGCCGGCCCTCTCATCCCATCGTGGTAGCGGGGAGGAAAAGCTCAGTGGGCGGCGAAGTGTGTGGAAGCGGGATGGAAAAAGGCGGTGGAAAGTTGTATCTCTTGAGGCCTTTGCTAGGTAACGAGCTCCCGAAGATAACAAGCACTCTCGCTCTTCCCGCCGGAGCGAGCGGGAGCAGGATAGAAGGGAAGATCTCCAGTTGCTGCTTCATTTGGGGCGGCAAAGTATAAAAAGCAAAGACTTCTTCTTCTTCTTCTTCGTCTTCGTGTGCCAAGTTGGCGAACTTTTCGACATGTTTTATCTATAATCTATGTACGCCGATGACACCCAATGTCTTTTCGGGTGAGGTGTGTCCAAAAACAGGGAGAGAAGGACTCTTGTTTTTGTGCCACCACTCATTTAATGGGTGTTTAAAAAACTCACTATAACTCCACAAGCACTTGACCAAACCGAGCCAAATTCATAGTACTTATAAAGGATATATTCCTGGTTCATATCCTTTTTGAATTTTGAAAATATCTCAAATAGTTTTTGAGATACATCCAAAAAGAAATCTCTTGTTTTTGTTCCACCACTTATTCAGTGGGTGTTTAAAAAACTCGCTATAACTCCTCAACGACTTAAGTAAACTCCTTCAAATTTACAAGAGTTCTAAACGATTAAATGCTGGTTTAGGTACTTTTTGAATTTTAAAATTAACCCAAATAGTTTTTGAGATATAGCCAAAAATGCAAATATATATTTTCATGGAAGTAGCAGAAACTTGGGGCGGCTAGCGTGTTTCGGTCTTGGGGGGTGGCAGAGAGGGTGATAAGCCTCGTGCCGGCCGCACTCACCCTCTGCGATACTCACATGTCAGTGAAGAGCGGAGCGAGAGGATGAAGGACGACGAAATAGAGCAAAAAATATATATCTAGGACTCCCTCGAACCGCACACAAAACCCAGGAGGTGGGGAATATGGGTGGAGATGTCACTGTACGAATGTATTTTTCCGGTTTTCCGGTTGCTTTTGCCTAAATCTTAATTTAAGTAAAACTAATAATGGCAAATGATTAAAAGTTGGTGCAAAATGCGTTTGAAAGTTGTATAAACACTGAGTGGAAGTGCGCACGCGCAGCGCAAAGCGGGATGGGGGGGGAATAAGGGGGGCAGTGCACTAGCAGTCGGACGTAGTCGCAACTCGACTCGTCAGTCGCTCGCTGGCAGTCGAAGGCGTCGCAGGCGATCGGTTTGTAAACATTACGAATAACAATGAATGCGTTGTCATGGTAATGCGACGCACACATCAAGCGAGTGCAAGTCGAAACCGGAAATAAGGAAGTTGAGCTCGATGGTGGCGGTGCTGAACGAGTGTAAGGATAATAAGAGTCGTGCATAAAGTTGGTGGATCAAGGATCACAGCGAGTGTGTTTTGCAATTTGTGCGAATCGTGCGCTCGACGTTGACCTATCTCAATATTGAATGCAGCCAGTTGGTCACGGTCTTCTCGGGCGCGTCGCGAATTAATTTATGCGTCGCGGTTTCACTTTTCATCGAACCTCATCAAAACACGGAGTATTTTACAACAAACATGTCTGCGAAGCGCAAAGCGACGGCGATCATACAACATCACAAGGTAAATGCTGCAAAAGTTGGCTGAGTAACTTTGTGAATGACTTAAGCGCTGAATGAAGGAGACGTTGAGCGCGTATAATAAATTTGAAAGTCTTATCAGTTTATAAACAAAGTATTTTTAGCGAAAAAATAACACACGCGCTTTTGTGAATCAAACTGTTGTCTCTCCTGATTGTTTGCATCGTACGTGTTTCTTATCGGTCATGTGCGTCTCGGTTTACTTGCTGATTGTTTGCACGCGGAGTGCTCAATGCGAAATGGCATTAGCCTCGGGTGTCGTTCAACTACTTACTGGCTTTCCAGTGACATCTGAATTCGGTTATAACGACGAGGAAAGTGTGAGGAAAAGGATGAGGTTGGAAATGAGTGGGGATGTATTTGGGTGATGAGGGTAATTGATGAATGGAGGTAAGAAGGATAAAGGAAGGATAATTGTTCCTCTCTTATTGGTAAACGAGAGATCAACAGGTGCTGTCTAGTACTGCGGTCATTGATGAATATGCAAATTGTGCTAATTGCCATCTAAGAATTTCCGGAATTTCGTGCAATATACGAATGGAAAATTTGTAATTGAGAAACTAATTTTAATTTATATGTTGGTGAGAAAATTTTTGAGGAGTACGGTAAGGATATATTTGGATTCTGTATTAAATTCTGGATATTCTGCATATTTTTTCAAAATGTTAGAGTGGATATTATGCTTAGGAGGCGGTTTTAAGTGGCATACTAGGCAAGTTGCAAATTTTCGAAATCTGCATATTAGAAAATAATTTATAACTCAGGAGAGAAATTGATTCCTATTAAGGAAGAAGGATATTTTGATTCTGCACTAAATTCTGGATCCTTTACGTCATTTTATATAACTTAGGCGTTGATAGTACGACCAGAAGGCAGCTAAATATGACATAATACGATAATTTGCGAATTTTCAAAATCCGCACTTTAAAAAATAATTTATCTTAGCAAGAAAAGCTTTTCTGAATAAAATAAGAATATATTCAGATTTTATATTAAATTATAGATATAATGCATATTTTATCATAATCCTAGAGGGGAAATTACGGTCAAGAGGTGGTTTTAAAGATGACATAACGTGACCCTTTGTAAATTTTAAACATCCGCACTTTATAAAATAATTTATATCTCAGCTTCACAATATATTCTGAAAAAAGTGGAAACATATTCATATTCATTATTAAATTCCTGATAAGTTGCATATTTTTTAAAAACTTTAACTTTGTTGCTACACTGAGGAGGTGGTTTTAAAAAATATATAAAATTCAAGATCTACTTTTTAGAAAATAATTTATATTTCAGCAGGAAAAAATTATGAGACTGAAATAAAAAGATATTCAAATTCTACATTAAATTTTGAATACGCTACATATTTTTTTAAAACTCTAGGGTTGATATTACGGCCGTGGGGCGGTTTTAAATTTGTCATTTGGAGAATTTCTTATCGTTTCTCATGACACTTGAAATAACATTATATATGGTTGTATAAAATATTCATAAACTACAAATAAAAGAGTGCCGCCAGTTGCCGCCGCCCCCACTACGATTAATTAGCATTGTTAATCAATGAAATGAGTGCCAACGTTATGTTGCGTGTGACACATACCTAGATGCGTATGCGTTTTGCCGCCCTCGCAGCCAGGCGCGGCGCATACTCCATCCATGTAGTCAAAAGTATGTTATGTTGCACGCCACCCCCGACTCCAGCGGCGCACACCACCCGGAACTGACAAAAGCGTGCGTGTTGGTACACGTGTACATGTGAGTCGCAAACTCGCGTTGGCGGCGGCAACAGCGATGGTGACGCTGGCGGCAGAAGATACACTCGCACTCACTCACCCCTCCCCCACCCATCAGCCCCCCATTTCCTCATCCTCCGCCGACTGCCACTGCCACCGCCACCGCCGCCGCCGGCGAGGGATGTGCGTGCACCTGGATCGATAACACGGCCCCAGCAAACTGCCCCCGCATACAGGCGTGTTGCACGTGTACAACTATTGCACGTATCCCAAACATAATTACTCCTTTCCGTTATTTTCGCCTATAACGACCGTGAAAATTGCGAAAATTCTTCGAAAATAATTACGACCAACGATGAAATTCTTCTTGAGCAGTTCGAGCACATTGAACCGATGGTCGCCTGATGGTAAAAGATTGTCCGCAGATTGCGCCAAGACTTGCAACATCTGCTCCTGTTGGTCTCCTCTTTTCTTTTCCTTTTTCTCCTGCTACGGCTGATGCTGTGTGGTTACTTCTTCTTGAAGAAGTCGCCGAGTTCTTTACACGTTTGCGACCGAGAGGAGATAATAATTTTTATAAAAAGCAGTTTGACTAGAGAGCCCTTGGAGTTAATTTGAATTCTTTGAAGATATTAAATCAATCAAAATCTCTGCACTTTAAACTGGAATATTCTCCTAACTAGAAGAGATAATGACGAAATTCAAAAAGTTCCAGATAAAGGATTAATCTGAACGTTATCAGCATAAAATTTCAAATAATTATCCTTCTTACTTTCATAGATATAGAGCTCTAAAAATGACCAGGATATTTTGGGTTATTTTTTAGAAAAACATTAATATTTTCAAAAGTACGATAGATATTATAATTTTTCAAAAAGCGTATGATAAACAGTTAAATGATTTATAACAGTTTAAACTTTGGTTTAAATTTACTCATAAATCACCAAGATACAGCTGTTTAGAATTGTAACTAATCAAAAAAGCTTTCTTTATGTTTAATCATTAATATCTGCATAACAGGAAGAGATAATTTAAATTTTTAAAAAGTGGTTGATAAAATATTAAATAGTAAATGTTATCCTGAAAAAATCAATGAATTATCTTAATCGGTTTCAGAGATACAACCATTCAAAATTGAGATTATTTTTGAGGACCAAACTAACTAGCAACTACGGTGCATTGACTCCGCTAAGTATCTCGCTTTAAAACATCTCGTTGTAAAAGTTCTTATATCTTCGAAACTATTCAAGATATTTTAAAAATTCAAAAAGTGTTATAAAAAATATTTATTCTAGTTGATCTTCACAAGCTTTTATAAAATTAACTCTAAAATTGGAAATGTAATGTCCTGGTAAACTTGACCTAATTTTTATATACTCATGTTACTAGAAAAATGCTTCTATCTTTTGAACGTTTTCTTGTATCATCACTATTTTTAAAGAATTAGAAATTAGAATAAATGATAGAGCACTGATCGAAATTTGAAAGTTGTATCTTCGAGGGAAACAATTTTATTCAACTTTCAAGTTGCAATTTCAAGAATTAAGTAACCGTTTTAGTTGATTTTTTAAAGATACCAGGAAATCTTTGACAGTGATGAGTGGAATTAGAGAATAAAGAAATGATTGTTGAGGAATTTTTAGTTGAGTGCATCGCACGACGTATGGTGTTCAGTTTCGCGTTGCATGCGCGGTTGGTCGGTCGGTCTCCGATGCGGGTCAACGTATCCGCGTCTGGCTGATTCCATGCGTTATCATTGCGCTAACGTTAACGCTAAATGCGTTTTTCGCGTAATATTAGACTCGGCTCGCGAGCTCGGCACGCCAACGAGTGAGTAGTGAAATGACCTAGAGTATTCGCGCACTCCAGTCAAGATTCGCAGCGTACAAGGCGACAAGACAAAAACTGCAAAACGCCAAGGAGGACTCTCCTCCTCGCCTCAAGGCCCTCTCGCGTTACCTTCTCTCTGCTGTGTGTATGCTTCGCACAAAGCGCACACCGACTTTAATGCAGTGCATGCAAGGACGATGCATAAATAACTCGTGTTGGGAATGCGAATCTGGTGTACACGATTTCGATCCTTTTTGTAAAAAATTTTATTTTTTATAAAAAACGCTCATTGCAGTAAATCTTAAATATTTTGATAAATAATGAAGATAATTAAATTATGTAAATTTTCCCTTATAATAGATTAGCCATTGTATACTAATACTAAATTTGAAGTAATTACAACAATTATTACCAAAGTTATAACATTTAAATTTTGAACTCCCAATTCGAAATGATTTCATATTTGTTAAAAAATCATGTTACACGAAACTGTCATTTATTCAAAAACTAAGAATGTTAATTTAAAAATTTAAATTTTGTATGATACACTATTAATTTATTCAATTGTTTTGAAAATTTGAGATTCTTTTATTATTTAGTTTAATTGTTATATAATTTTAAACATTATTATGACCTCCGTTCTAAACACCCTTCAAGAAATTGGCAACAACATTATAAATTTATGATAATTTGCAATTTAATGAAATGATATAAAAAATAGATTAAATTATTCATTAGATACTGCAAATTTGTTAAAAACCTGATGGAAATCAAAAAAGTTACAGGCACATGAACCTACACCTACTTAATATGTTGACCAATGCCTCGTCCTCGAGTGTCAACTTTTCAGTAAATTGGCATTTATTTATAAACTAATATGGATAATCAGCTTATTTAAACTATATGTTATAGTAGCTTTAGTACCCTAATAATTTTCAAAATATTAAAATTTTTTACATATTGCTTTATATGTTATATCATTTTCAAAGTTTTAATGTTGACAATTTCTATATAACCTTTTGGAAAATACAAAGTAGTATAAAATATACAGCAGATATCAACATTTTTTCAAAAGATATAGAAATTTGATGAAAATCAAATAGAAATTAGGGAAGTTACAGCCAATTGAATATACCCTCATTTTTGTCAATTAACATATTAATCGTTTCGAGTTTCATGACTTTACTAAATTGTTATTTATTCAAAAATTAACAATGATAGTACAATTATTTAAACTGTATCTTAAAATAGATTTATCCTTCTATTAATTCACAAAATTTGATAATTTTTTCTTTGCTAGTTCAAATGTTATTCCACTTTAAACTTTAATTATAATTTTCCGCATGATCTCTTAAAAAATGCACTATAACACAAAATTTTCAAAACTTATCACAAATTTTTAAAAACCTACTAAAACTAGATTAAATTATCAATCATCTGCTGAGAATTTCCTGTAAATCCGATGGAAATTAAAAAAGTTACAGACGCATAAACTTGCAATCCAATTTCTCTTGCTTTCAGGAAAATCTTTCGACGCCCGAATCCTCCGAGACAAACGAAGAGGATCATTTCGGAGGTAACCACAACCCTTAAGCAACCCTTAGATTATTGCTTTCTGTTTTGCGTTTCCCGAAATTTATCATTTTTGATTTATTTTTGTGATTATAAAAATTACGTCCAATTTGACAAAGAGTTGAACGAGTTAGCAGAGTTGGTCTATAAACAACAACAATTATCTCATCTTAATTTTCAAATGTTTTCTTTATAACCTATATTAACGCTTATAACAAACACATTCTTAATACACACGCATGCTCAACCAAACTTGAACCAACCCTGCTAACTGGTCGTGTTTTGATTGGCTGTCCCGCAGGAACCGGCATAATGAAAGATTCCGACAAATTCAAGTTGATGCTCTTGGCTTGGAACTACCACAATCAGGCGCAAGGTAAACAAGTGCCAAAAACAAATTTCTCACGTACATAACGCACTTGTCCTTTCTCTCTCTTTCTATCTCTCTTTCTCTTGATTCCTTCGTCCTTTTCGTCCTCGGAGGAAGCGTATGATAATCAAATGTTAATCCTTCCAGCAGGAACAAATCGCAATGGTGGTGGAGGTGAAATTCCCGATTTAACGTCCTTGGCGGGCAGTGAGGAAATGGCTGGGTTATGGGCCCAGTACCATGCGTTAGGATTGGCCAAGGGCGGCAAAGCGACACCCCCCGCACCACGTGACCAATCTGTAAGGATGGAATGAATTGTTGTTTTGTTTGTTGCTAACTATTTCGCTGTTAAGAGTCCGGTGAATGCCGAAACGGGGTCCGCACACGACGAAACCAGCTCAAGCGGTAATAAGGAGGACGAGGATGATGATGACGATGAGAGCGATGATAAGATTGACACACAAACGCATGACCCAGAAAGGTTGAAGGCCTTCAATGTACGTACACCTTATTATCGCACTTCATATTGCAATAACTTTTAAACTAATTGAGATAATTTTCTGAAAATTTCTAGTATGGTAGAGAATTTAATCAGCTTATGATTGCAGTATAAATAATTATAATAGCTTGGATAGTTTTTGAGATATACGTAAAAATGTCACATGTAAAGAGATATTCGTGTATACTATTTCACACTGGAATACCTCGTAAACTAATTGAGCAAATTTTCTGAAATTTTGTAATATGATATAGAATTTAATCAGCTTAGGATTACAGTTTAAATGATAATGATAGCTTGGATAGTTTTCAAGATATACATAAAAATATCACTTGCAGATGTTCGTGAGACTGTTTGTGGATGAGAACCTTGATCGCATGGTACCTATCAGTAAGCAACCCAAGGAAAAGATCCAGGCGATTATCGATTCATGTACACGGCAATTTCCGGAATTTGCTGAGCGAGCCCGGAAGAGAATTCGAACGTACCTCAAATCGTGTCGACGTAATAAACGTGCTCGTGATCCAAATTCACCCTGGGACGCGGTAAGTGTTTAAGTTTTCGATTCAGGTCACTTGAATTAATCGGGTTTTGATCCTTGTAGACGCGACCAACCCCTGCGCATCTCACGTCCGTGCAGGCGGAGCAAATCCTAGCGACAGCCTGCGAAAACGAAAGCCATAATGCGAAACGTATGCGTTTAGGTCTGGAACCGGTGAGTCAACCCATGCCCTTACCACCAGGAGCATCCGTAAGTGAACCTCACTTACCCGATCCTTGAACTGACTTAACTTAAGCACATTGCATCCTCAGGCAACGGATACAACCGCCCCCATCAATCGAGGACTCGATTTTAGTAGTTCTGCAAGTATTCCCGTCACGGACGCCATCACCAGCGTGTTCCCTTCGTCGACAACTCCTTCGTCAACTACGCCCAACTCGATAGTGGGCAAAGGACTCCCTCTCACCGACATCAAGGCCACTTCCCTCAGGTACTGAACCCAGTTCTCTCCAAGGATACTTTTTAACCGAGGGTGATTTCAGTGTTTCAAGTGCGTTGGGAACGACACCCATGAACAATGGAATAGGTGTAGCTAGTACGGCAGGATCAGCCGCCCCCACAGCCATGTACAGACCCAATTTCTCGCAGGCGTTCCAGAGAACGGGACCTTATCCTCTCTTCCCAGGACAAACACCCTTTGCGACAAATTCAACAGGACTCCTCAATAATGGTACCTCCAAACATCCTCCACTGCTTCAAGGATTACACTATTTCGTTGCAGGTCCAGCTGACTTAAGCATGAAGCAGAAACCCTTACTTAACCACAAATTGAGCACGGGCGAAATGACAGCCGTGCGACAACTGATAACTGGGTATCGTGAATCGGCCGCATTTCTTCTGCGTTCAGCCGACGAACTCGAACAACTCCTCATTCAGCAACAATAAGGATAATTGCGAGCTTAGCCATACCACACACTCATCATAACCTATCTCGAAGACGAGGAATTATTCGTTTGTACTTAAGGATTTCTCGATTGTACAAAAACGTTTCCTACGCTAAACAAACAAAAAAAGAACACGATACGCAAAAAAGAAACTATATATGGATAAAGTAATATATAAAAAGTATATTTATTTATATTGAACGTAACCTAAATGAAAAAAGTACGGAAAACTAAATTGAATTTATTACAGGGCAAAATGTTTATATTATATTTGATAAGAACTCTAAATGTTGAATTATTATTAAAAGATGCTAATTATTAACTTGGTAGACAAACAATACAACAAAAAAAACAAAATGGGCGTACCAAAGATACTATACTAATGATAAATAATTTTGATTTCGACGAGGATGAAGAAGAAGAATGAATCTAATCTCTACGAATATATGATTATTATTAACAATTAGCACGTATATAATGAGCAGAGGTTTTGTTTATAAACAAACAACAAAAATGATCTGAAACATATTTCTGTGATTGTTGCTAAGTGTTTGTAGATATACAACTTTAAATTTATTGATAAGCAAGACGAATTTTCTGTTTTACAACAATTACAACAAGAATTTATGGATGTGATGAACAAACAAACAAACAACAACAATTATTAATTATTCACGTAATTGTCATTGTATATTTAAACATTCCGATGTATTTCTCAATGTATATATAAAAAAAACCGATATTGATATATTAAAATATTGATAACAAATTAATCGATTGATTCCAGGAATTCATCCTCAACGGAAGGATGTGCGTGACGATGATGTTCGAACCCTGTTTTTACTTCGGCCATTAGGGGTGCTTCCAACGTATCCAATTCCTCCTTTGCTTTATACCCGATTTCATGGTATCGAACGGGATAAGTTAGCTGATTACCACGATCCCATGTGTACAATTCCTGAAAGCATCCAGGATTTAGAAGGATAGCGACTGAAGATTATGGTACATACTTTGTATTTGTTATTGTATCCGACCATTGACGTATTTCGGAATGGATTCGTGAAGGGTAGATTCACATCCAGGAGGTTGTTCGTGTATAGATCGAGGGCGAAACGAATTCGGGAATCACGATCTGTGACGCTGTCAACTGCATACAGGACACCGCAAACCACAAACATTTCGCCCACTTTGTGGTGGTTTAAACTAATATTCCAGATGTATTGAATATGAAGAGTATTTGCATCAACCTGAAAATTAATTCAGTCATTATTGGGAAGCAAGGATTTTAGATGGAAATATAACCTTCATTACAGCGGTGTTATTGCTATCGGGAATGCCGAAAATTACCCACAGTCCATTATCGTCAACGTTGAAATCCATGTAATTGTTGTTTGTTGTGTATAAATAATTGGAGCCATTTGTTGCTACGAGAGGAACATTTACGCTCTGGGTACTCTCGTTTTGCAAATTTAATTTTACGATTTTCGGTTTATCACGCTCGTTGTAATAGAACGAGCCGTTGTAAATGACGTGAGCATTACCTTTGAAGGGATAAATTAGTTTATATTCCCTGAAAACAATTATAGATATTGTTTAAATAATAATATTGTAAGGATTCATTTTTTCCACGTAATTCTTATGGCAGCAAAGTTCGTAGGCGTGTTAAAGTCAAGCATATTATCGAGTTCGTGTAAAATATTAAATTACGGAAAAATGCGTTGATGGATTTTTATCAAATTTTTAGAATATTATCTTAGATAGTTTTGAAATATTTTCCAGTATATTTGATTAATTTTGATAAGATAGTTTCGGAGAGAAAAAATCACAAAGTGGGGAAAAGTTTTTGCAAGAAAACGTAATAGTTTATTTTGATTATTGATTACTCTGAAAATTACTGGGCTTTTTTATTCCAAGTTTACGAAATGCTGAAATAACTATCTAAGAATATATTTTCCAAATTTTATTAAAATCCAAGCTACTAAAGATTTCGAAGATTTTTGCTATAATTTTCCATGCGTTTCTTATGGGATCGAATTACTACAACGTGTCAAAATCTCACTCTTTATCAAGCAGCTATAAAAAAGTGATTTTTACAAAATTGGTTTATGCGATTTCTACTAAATTTATGGACAAGATTTGAAAATAAATTCTACATATTTTATCAAAAGAATTATTAATTTAACTATAGTAGTTTCAGAGAAAAAAATTCTCAAAAATAACTTAACTTTTCGAAGAAAAAGTAATGTTCCAGTTTGAGTAACTATATCTTCGAAACTATTAAGTTATTTGTTTTAAAATTTCACAAACAGATGCATAAACTATCTGAGAATATACACACTAAATTTGGTTGAATTCTGATAAAATTAAATTTTGGTAATTTTTTGAAAATTTTTGAAAAATTCCCTCTCTCAGATTTGCGTCAAATTTAGTATGTGCATTCTCAAATAGTTGGACCATCTTTCCACAAAATTACAATGTAATGGGCCTTATAGTTTCGTAGAAATAATTAATGAAAGTGACACATTAATATTTCTACAAAGAAGATAGTAGAAATTTAAGATTTTTTTTCTCAAAAACTATTGGCTCAAAATTAATATAACCTACTGTAAATTATATAGAAACAATATGGTAATAACATATAAAAATTTTGTCAAAATCTAAATTCCCAATTCTGCGTAATTTAATAATTTATAGCACCTTGACTAAAACTCAAATTTTGACTCGTCGAAGAACATTGATCCCATAAGAAATGCATGGGAAAAGTTTCATGCTCGCCCGTTAACGCTTCTTTTCACTTCTACCCTCCATATAACCGCCCCTATAAATCTGATTAAGGGCAAACTTTGCACGGTACTAAACGTAAGTACATTGAATACGAATTCGTTGAGATCTTTCAGCTGCTTCTCTTACTTTACGAGTTATGCGCGATTAAAAATTCAAAATACTGAAAATTTTACGAGAAATTTCAAAATTTCAAAACCAAATCAAACTCGATATACACATTTCTAAATAGTACAAGCAATTTTTTGTCAAGTTTAAGTGCAAACATCGTTATAGTTTCTTAGATATCAGTGTTTGAAGTCAACCATTACTTTTTCTTTCAAAAATTTAGTTAAACTTTGAGAACTATTATCTTGGAAAGTATTTAATCAAAATTAACGAAATTTATTGTAAACTATCCTCAAATTATCTAGCGATAGTCGTTGAAAATTTTATCAAATTCACACGACTAGATTTTGAATTATTTAATTATTAATAAACGCTTAACTGAAAATTAGATTCCGACACGTCTACGAACTTTGTTTTCATAAGAAATAACACTATTTTTTACCTGCTCGGTGAGAAGTTTCTAAATACTGTTTTGTTATTATACTGATACAATCGATAAGCATCATCCTCCTTGGTCGTATAATATTTATCCCCTTCCCTCTCGAGAGGATCTCTCATCCAACACCCGTAGGATTGATTAAGAAATCGATGATAAACGGGTTTACCAACAGCATACAATAAACAATCTACCAACAAAATCAATAACTTGGATTTCCGGAAATTCGCAGCTAATGAAAATACCTGTTGTCCTGTTTGGAAATCCAGGATAGGTAGCATTACCGAATTGTCGAATTTCCCATTTTCCTATCAGATCAATGAGTGACACACCGGAATCCCGACATTTGAACTCGTTGGGATTTAAACACTCCTGACATGGCGCTGGCGGCGGGCAAATCGATTCCTGCGAGACGCGTTTTGGCGGTCGTTGTCCCACTTCGATCACGCTCGTGTCGTACACCGGGGGCGGCGTTGCAAGCGTTGGATCAACTTCTATTCTCAAGAAATCCCAATGAATAATACACTCCTTCGAGGATGAGGATTATACTCACGATATAATTTAATCATTCCCCTCGTCTTGCCCTTCTCATTCTTCGCGACACAGTAATATCGCGTGTAATCTTCCGGTTTGATCCGCGTAATGTTCAATTGCATGCGAACAATGTACGCCCGCCGTCCAACATTATTATTAATCCTGTATTTACTGTCATTCTCCAATAATCTTCCATCATCCCTCTCCCAATACCTCAAAGATTCCGGAAATGCTTCAACTTCACACTCCAACGTCCTCGTGGCTCCTGGTGGTGCTCCTACAACATCCCTCCAGATGCGAATCAAAGGTATAACTGCAAAACAACTTCCAATAAACCGGAAACCCAAAACAGGAAAAGCAAACATACAGTGAACCTCAATAACAAACGTCTGATTGACATGGGGTGGCACACCATTATCAGCAACACATTGATACATCCCCATGTGAACCCTGCTGACCATGGTAATATTCAACGAATGTCCATTCACTGAAAGGGCTGTAAAGACAGAATAATACAGAATTCCTTGATCCTTGAAGGATCTTACCCTGCCAAGGACCCATTGTTATCGGTTGACCATCAGTACGCATCCACACGACTTGCGGAGGCGGTGTTCCAATGGATGCACAACTCAATGTGACATTATCACCCTCGGGAATGATTGCAGGCCCAATTGGTCCTTCGCGTTTGTCTGCATACACAAAACAAAGCGAGTGTAACGTGATTTAAATTAAATCCAATTAAGACGCCTGAGAAACTTGGAGAATTCTAATTACGCTTGCTAATTAATTAACTTGACTTGCCACCCTCTCACGCATGCAGGGGGTGGCAGTGCCAAATAAGTTTGAGAATCACTGGGTTTGATTTTATGTCAAAAGAAAAACATAATAAGATAATCAATAAAATGCACATGCAATAAAGAATCCTAACGATCAAACAAAATTATTACGTTTCTTCCGATTCCTACAGATTGTTTCACTAAATATGAAAATCGATCTGATGATAACGAAATTAATTCCGGAATGAACAAACACTCGGTATGCACAGAACAAATGACTGTCGATAAACGAAATACCAAAACATCACGCGATCTATTCATCTTCCTTTATTTATTTTGCTTTTCCGGAAAAGTACGTGCTTCCAGCTTTCCAGAGAGAGATTTTCCGCTAGTCGTTTGCTGCACTCATTTTTCATTTAAGCGCTCAAATATTGAGGGAGTAAAATTAAGGAAAATATTGAAAAATGTTCAGACAGGAATTTAATAATAATATTTACACGACATTTACCGATTATTGATGGTGGAATGAGTAGTTCGTTTGTGCCGTTCATCTTCGTCTTCCAGGCGTTAATTCCCGGAATTCCGGGAGTGCCATTAATTCCCGACTTGCCACTGCGGCCTCGGGGTCCTGCTAAGCCTGTGTAATTTTTTAGGAAATTGTTTATTTTTGAAACAGTGGGATATGTGTGGATTTACCTCGAGTTCCTTGAGGTCCTGGCGGTCCTTGAGGACCTCTCTCTCCAGGACGGCCTGAAATTTAAGGATAAGTACTTTAATTAGGTGCAATAAAGTTTTGCTTTTCATTTTTCGTTGGATCTAAGCTCTAATTAGACGAGAAAAAGTTTAAACATTTATATCTCGATTGTTTATATAGGTATATTGTTCAAATTTACAGCATTTATTAAGCAATAATTGCTTTATAATATCCTGAAAGATTTTTGATTGGAAAAAATTATTAGCGGAGTTATGATGAGATTTCTAATGAAAGTTTGCATTTTCATTGGAAACTACGGTGTCTTGAACTCTATGTCAAGTCTCATATGGCGAAATGCGCAAATTTCAATAATTTATTTCTTGGTTGGTTATGGATAGATTATATTCAAATTTGCATCGTTTACTTACTGATAATCGCTTTTTATTATGACATTTTTTTCTAGTAGGAAAAAATTTATTTCCAGAGTTATAGGGGAATAAACATGAAGTAAACTTTTCAAGATTCGAGTGGTTAAATGCAGGATTTGTAATAATTTAATTCGTCGTTGTTTATGCAAATTTTATATTAAAATTTGGAAAATTTATTCATCGATAGATGTATTTTGCTATAATATTTTTTACGTAGTTGGAAAAGGCTTTATTTTCTGAATTATAACTCGTTAAATATGTATAAAGTTAACTTGGATACTTGAAAATTATTGATAGTAACGACAATGAAGTCCTAAAGTATATATTTCAATCCTGCACACGTAAAGCCTTAAATGGCGTAGTTGGTTCGATGCTTGCCCCTGACTTCGTAGTCTCGGGTTCGATTCCCATCGCCAGCCGTTACTTTTTAAATAATTGAATAGCAAATAACTGTCTTCAGTTGACCAATAACTTACGAAATAATTCTAAGTCCAACCGCCCCTCCCCAAGGTCCACAAAAGCTGACGTCAGAATACGCGGCCTGTTGGTAACGAAAATCGGGAATGGGGAGGCAGTCGAACATCAGCCGTGTTCACAGCTGGTCGAACTGCCGGGGAGCGGTAGCTTGGGGTGGGTTTCCTTGGAACGATCGTAATAAGAATGGAATAAATAAAAATAAAGAGTTCAAACCCAATTGGGGATCGAACCTTAGGCACCTGGGTTATATCCTAACGTTGTAACCACTAGGCTACCGAATAGCGTTGACGCGATTGGTTTGAAAAATCTTATTAAGTACAACCTCTTTATTATAACTAGGAAATATAGCCGAAGCTGGGATTTGAACCCAACACACCAGACCACTAAACATACAAGTCCAATGCTTAAACACTGCGCCACGAGGCTTGTGACGTCACGGATTTTAATCTTAGTGTTAAATAATAAATTATTTATAAAATTGCAAATTTAATGTAAGGCTTCTCGGGGATTGAACCCGAGATACCCGAACCAATTGCAGACGCTATAACAAGTAGCCTATTTGCTGTTGTTGTTACAGGACAGACGTAGAGGGCTTATAAAGTGCTTTAAAAATTGTCAGGTATCCTGGGATTTGAACCCAAGTTTATAATTTGAAAATAGTAAACATAAACACAGTGTATACTTAACAGTTTATTCAAAATGAAAAAGAACAATGAAAATAAATCAAACCAACCGTCAGTTCCGTTTCTCCCATCCTTCCCTGACATTCCAGACATTCCATCACGTCCATCTCGTCCGGGAATGCCGTCCTGTCCATTACGTCCCGGACTGCCATCCATTCCCGGCTCCCCTGGCACACCATCGCGTCCATCTAATCCTGGACGTCCCTGTTCGCCTTTTTGGCCATGATGTCCCGGTGGTCCCATGGGTCCTGCCGAAACAACATCCATATTACTTTAATTTCATTCAAAGCAACAGCAATAAAAGAGCAGCGAAGAAACATTAAAAAGTTTATACCTCTCGGTCCCAGCGTTCCCGGAATGCCCGGAAATCCTGTGTCTCCGCGTTCGCCTTTATCGCCCCGCGGTCCCGGAGGACCTGGAGGACAATAAGCCGCTGCTGACTTGCAGTAACCCTGGATGGAAGATAACTGCAGCAAAGAAAACGACATAAGTTTCTCTTCAGCGAACAAACATAATAAAACTCCATTATTCGAGCAATTGCAGGATCCAAATAAATAGATATTTATAGCTATTTGGATAGTTTAATGCTTGGTTTTATTGCATTGTTTATTTTAAGATCACGGAGAGCGTAAAATATAGGGCAATTTTCAATTAGTTCTTTGGTCTATTCTTAATAGTTTCAATCGTTTATATCTATGAAACTATGATAGATAATTGAATAATTCAAACAGCTTTTAAAAGTGGATGAGTTGTAGTAGATTTTACATAAATATCAATTTAATTAAACTAATAGTTTAGGCGTAATTAATTAATAAAGATAATACTCTGAATATTACTTTTGTCTATTCCCAATACCAAATAATACTTTTTCCTAATTTGCTTATATCTATGAAACTATAATAGATAATTGAATAATACAAAAAGAATATAAAACTGCATTAATTGTAGTAGATTTTGTATAAATATCACTTTAATCAAGATAATAGTTTGGGTGTAATTAATCAACAAAGAGAATACTTCAAAAATGACCTTTATCCATTCCTAATACCAAATAATATTTATTTTGTCCATTTCTAATTCACTTATATCTATGAAACTATAATAGATAATTGAATAATTCAAAAAGAATATAAAACCGCATTAACTGTAGAAAATTCAGCATAAATTTCAACTGAATGAAGCCAATCGCTTAAAAGTAATTAATGAACAAAGAGAGAACTTTACAGCTTTCTTTAAATTTCTTATTTTCGAGGTTTAATTACAGCGTTTTTACAGCACACAACGAAACGCATTGAAAGGAATGCACTCATCGCATTGAGCAGTTGAAATGAAAAAGCGAAGAACGACCACACACTTCAAAGAGATTCGTTAATGCTGCAGCGGTCGATGGTGCAAAATGCAATTATACTCACGTCCGTAATGGACTCAGAAGTACGTGCATTCAACTAAGTATGAAGTGGAAATGAGGAAAACATAACAGCAGGAAAAACGTATTTTTGTTGATTCGTGTTCATTAGAGTCACAAAGTTTTAGTAAATATTTAAGCGAAAAAATATTATTAATATTCAAAAATTGTTTACTTTCACTTATCCTTAAGTCTCCTCAAGTCAACTTTATATTTTCTGCTTAAATGTTAAATATTCTTTAAACAAATGAAAACCACCTTAGTCTTGATTGTTATTAATTTTTAAAGCTGAGTTTAATTAATGTTTACGCTAACAATGTGAGTTACATTCAACAATTAATTAATAGTACTTAACTTAAGACTACTGAAGTTAGTTTTATATTTTCACATAAAGTATTTAATATTCTATATACGAGTGAAAACCGCATTTCAATAGCTTATATAGTTTGATTGTTATTAATATTTAAAGTTGACTTTGACCAATGTTTAAGGAAAAAATATTATTTATATTTAAACATTATTTACTATAACTTAGCCTTAGTTTATTTAAGTTAACTTTACATCCGATGATAAAACATTTAATATTCTTTAGATGAGTGAAAAGCGCATTTAAATATCTCATTTGGTTTAATTGTTATTAATATTTAAAGTTGAAAAATCAAAAATTGCATGTCCTGCTATTCGACGTGAAGCCACCTCGAATGCATAGCAAAGTTAACCCACCCACGGCGCTCAACCTAGCGGAGTACTAATTTTTAAACAATCATAATTATTAAACTATTACTACAAATTCATTCAATTTTTCCAAAATTATAAACAATTAAGTACACTATAGAATAACACTTATTTAATTAAAATAAATGAATTATATTTTGAGTTATACGCACATAAAACTACAGTTCAATTTGTTAACAATTTAATTTCAAAAATTAATAACAAATTAACCAAATAAGATAGCTACATGCAGTTTTCACTTTTAAAAAGTATGATTATTATATTATATGATTTTATAATTAATTTTAATTCATTTCTAATACGAAGCGAGAAATATTATGTTAAAAATCACTAATATTTTGAAGTCAGTATTTTCGAATTTCAGCTTTGCTATTTTTTTTTCAAGAAAACTATTGTACTTATCAAGTTATAATATTTAAAATCTAATTAAGTATTATGATAAAAATATTTGAAGTTTTAAACTTAGGAAAACCTTTTCAAAAAAATGTGTAAATATAATGACTATAAAAATTATTAATTTTATCCAAAAATTTTCAATAATTAATCTAAATCACTTCTAATAGTCGCATTATATTCAAATAACACTCAAATAATCTATAATTAATTAGTTAATCATATAATGATAATGCAATTTCAATATAATAATTACTTTGCCTCTAAGAAAGCCTTAAACTTAAAATTTGAAAATTTTAACTTAAGAAAATTACTCACTGTCAAATATCATTTACATATACTTATTTCGAGTTTATTTAAATCAAAGTTAGATTGTCTTATAAAGCATTTAATATTCTTCAAACCTCTGAAAACTGCAACTTGATATCTCATTTAGTTTGGTTGTTATTAAATTTTAAAGTTGACGTGCATTTAAGAGTACTTACAGTCGCTCTAGCATAATCAGTCAACCAGATCCAATCCTCTCCATCAGGAGAAGTCCCCTTTCCCGTCTTTTCCTTCTTCTTCCTGTCCAACGTTTCCAATTCCGCTTTCTTATTCGGCGGAAAGAAATCAACCGTATGTTCTTCCAAATTATTATGCGTACTTCTCCGAACTCTTTCCGGCATCTTCTCACTCACATTTACTCTTCGCTCCTCAAAAATATGTTGTTTAAACTCATTTCTTTTCAACAATTCTTGCACTACACTCTCCACTTCCCTCTTGCCCTTTTCGCCGCGCAAACTGTACACTAACAAGTCCTCCACGTGCACCAATTTGACGTAATTATCGCGCACTTCCGCACTGATAAGCCGATAGATGTAATGCGCAAGAAAGATTTCCGTGAGGAAGATGCAAAGCACGCAAACGATAACGCGCAACGTGTAATTATGCTGGTCGTAGTTTTTCTTAATCACTTGATCGCCGCCTGCCGCCGGATGCGGAAGACGCGCAGGAAGTTCCTTCATCGTTCAAACCGGAGCCGGAAGTGAACGCAAAGACGCGCCGATTGCGACTGAAGCAGGCGCTCCGGTGCGTTCAAACTATATCACGATCGTGGCAGGCGGACAGCGCAAAGGACAGAAGGACGAATCCTGCAGGAAGGAGCGGGAGAGAGGACGTGAATTGAAGGAGTAAATAAGCAATCATAACAGATTCAATTACGCGAGAAGTCTGAGCTTATTCTTTGATTATTTCTGAGTGACAAGTGCACATAACGCGCGCACTCGTTCAATGAGTTTAGAAGCTGATAAAACAAATATAAACTAAAAATATTACACGAGAAAATCAATCTTGAGCGGAATGAAGCTATTAATAATACTACTTTAAACGTTCTGGTGTATTTCATGCATTAGTAATAAATTAGTTCGTAACCTATAAATAACTTGATTTTAACCTGACAACTTTAATTAATATCTTGCGATCTGAATAAGGTATTAGAATCATTCTACCAGCATTAGAAAGATCGATTAATGCTTTATAAATGGTGTAAACTTGATTAAATTCTGATGAGTAGATTAAGAGCAATAAGCATATGAAAATGTCTGAATTTTAAGATCGTAAAATATTTGTACTTTGGTAATTTGTAAATAACTCCAGAACTATTTAAGATACTAAAGTAATTGTTACAGCAAATAAGACTACTTTAAATTCTTAATGAATAGCTAAATAACTAAATGTATTGCTTCAGCCGTATTGTAGATATCAAATATTATAAATAAGTCAACTTTTGTTAACGTAAAAATTCCATCAGATACTCTTTTGCAAATAACTATAAAAATATGAAAGATAGAAAAATAATGTATAAATTATGTAATACTACATTAAATTCTTAATAAACGTTGAAAAAATAAAATCTGTAGCTCAAGCCGTTACAACGATATGATTTTTTAAAAATTAATTAGGTTTTGATAGCGCATAAATTCCGTTAGTTATTCTTTCAGAAATATCTCAAAAACTATAATAGCTATTAAAGTTATTCTTACACAGTGTAAAACAACATTAAATTCTTAATAAACACTGAAAAACTTAAGTTTATTGCTCCAAGCACGTCAACAATATAAATTTTTAAAAATACCTCAAATTTTAAACGCGCAAAAATTTCTTTTACAAATATCTCAAAAACTATAAGAGATATAACAATAATTCTTACATTATCTAAAACTACATTAAAGTATTTATAAATCTTATAAAAATAAGCTGGTTATCTATAGTGATAACAAAGATATTAATTATTTAATTTCGTACAAGTTCAAAATCTACTTTTTGTTATTATATAAATATCTCGATAACTATTCCAGATATGTTATTCGATGTTATATCATCAGTAAGTGTATTAAATTTTTTATAACTCGAACAAAACTTATTGTTATTCACTGAATAGTTTGTGAGGTATGAATTTTTAAATTTCAGTTAAAATCAATATAAAACGCCATATGAGCCATCAATCACGCACGCCCCCGCAATACGGTGGCCATCATAATAACTTCGCTAAGCTTCTGTGTGCACAACCAGGAAGAGTGCCGCGTGCGCCCTCACAACCCGCGGTTAAAATAGGAACTCGTATAAGCTTTTAGTTGTGATGCAAAAAAGGGTGTGCGCCCCCGCAAGAGAGTGAGGGAACTAACTATTCCCATAAGCCTTTTGAATACCAGTCATATGTAAGCAACATCCCCATAACACTAACCAAAACACCTGGTGCAAGTGACTCTTCATATCCATGCAGATATCTCCGAGAATTTCAAACAAATCATAATAATTCTTTCACCCCCGCAAAGTTAATTAAATTCTCTACCCCTGAAGATAGAACAGTTAAAATTTAAAACAGTGAATCATCAAGAAATAAGTGTACAAAGTTGGTCAATTTTCATTCCCCGAGGAACTTTACTTGCAAATTTCTCACAAACTAAGTAAGCTATAAAATTTATTTTTTTTTGCATTCTAAACTACATTCCAACCCCTAACATTAGCCACCATTCAGTAAGCTGTAATAATTTAAGTCACTTAGAAATCATAACAAAAGGTGCTCTCGATTTATTCATTTTTAGCTTCAATACTATGTATAAAATGTTTGTAAACAACAGATTGAACATGAATCTTGTTCAATGACACGCGAAATCAACGTTCAGTTTTTTTAACTGTTTTAGCAACTTTAGGCCAGTACAAACTGATTGGCAAATCTCCAATTCTCACAGTGTGTGAACATTTGATTTTAATGCACCGACACGCGTAGAGGATAAATCATGGAAGAATTCTGCCAGCTGTTACCTAAAATTGTAAGTGAATTAATGGATAACCAATAAATATCAATTTTAAACTTATCTCTTTGTAAAAATAGGAGCTCCATGCCCATCTCAATGGCTCGTTGAGCAGCACAACTCTCAAGAAACTAGGCTGTGATGAGCACGATGTGCGGGAATATCAGAAACTTACTGAATTAGTTACAAGGACTGAGCACACACTTGATGATTGTTTCAAACTGTTTCAAGTGGCTCATTCCGCAACAAATACAACAGAAGCAGCATACATGGCTACAATGATGGTCATTGAGGATTTCTATAATGATAACTGCGTTTATCTGGAGCTGCGCACCACCCCTAGAAAGGAACAAGACATGTCCCCCGAATCCTACGTAGAAGCTGTCATCCAAGCCATTCGAGATGCTCAGGATAAATATCCAATCATAGTACGATTGATTCTATGCCTTGATCGACGATTTGACGAGTTCTTTACCTGCACCATTATGGACGTTATCCTGAAACAGCATCAGCTCAATAAGGACATCGTAGTCGGCGTGGATTTATGCGGGAATCCCAATGAAGGACGATTCTACGTGAATGAATTCACGAGAGCTCGCTTGGCTGGCTTAAAAGTCACTCTGCATTGTGGCGAAGTAGTCAATGAGCAGGAACAAATCGCCATGCTGCACTTTGTACCTGACAGGATATCACATGGCACCTGTCTGCATTCAACTCGAGGAGGCAGTGAACAAACATTCAACATGTCCACACTGAAAAACATCCCTCTAGAGGTCTGCATGACATCGAATGTAGTCACTGGAACAGTTGCAAACTACCCCGAACATCACGTTAATTATTGGCTCACGAAACATTTACCCTTCTGTATCTGCGTAAGTTAACTCCAACAAAACCTCTTCGCAATTTCAACTTTTTTCTACTTGCAGACCGACGACAAAGGCGTATTCTGCAGTGATCTGTCCAAGGAGTTTTACCTAATTCATAAACATTTCGACCTCACAAAGCTGGATCTCTTCAAACTCAGTATGAAAACCATCGAGTACATCTTCGCTCCTACAAGCATCAAACTTGCTCTCATGGCAAAGTTCAAAGAATTCAAAGAAGAACACTTTGACTTGTAAGCTAAATTTCTTATGTACTTCTTGAATTAAAGCACATTATTTACAATATATCCTCATATATTTATTATTATTGATTCTCTTATGGCTTAATGGTTTCTGTTATCCATTCATAAATATTTTCAGTGGGGGGCGGTGGTCCTCATTGCTAGCAGGTCATGCACACCCTAATTGATAACAAATCGTAACAAAACAAGTCCTGCCCATTGGGAAAACATGAAATAAGTGCCTCTCTCTCTCTCTCATAATTACTTTACAACATTTAGTGTTTGTTTCTAGTGGATATTTTGTCTCCTCGCTAAATATCTACGTAATATTGCTTGTGGTCAATTCAGAGATACGAAATTTACACACAACTCCCTCCCTTAAGTGTTATTCGATTATATTTGATTGTATTGCATTTGCATATTGTAAAATCATGATGATAACCCTGTTTTGCATGATAGAATCGAGTGTGTGTCAATAGAAAAACCTAAACTTAACCATCATAAAAACTAATACACTTGTTGTGCGAATATCGACAGTTTAAGTTAAATATTAGCTGCAGTATAATCATAATTAATTATTTCTCGTCTCTCTCTGTTTCTGTACTATTATTATTGCATGTTTGTCGATCTTTGGCATCATCATAACATTGTCGCTCATTTTGTGTAAGATATCCAACCAAAATCGCAAAATAATAAATAATCTTCCAACATTTAACGATGGTATAGCTCTCTCTCATTTCTCTATATGTATTATCTATGCCATATAATATATATATATATATATCTGTTCTCTTCTTGTTTAATAATTAAATATTAATTAATTAGGTAACCTATGACTAGTATTGCACGTGTGAAATCGATCTGATCCTGCAGATCCATAAATAATCTAATCAATCAATCAATCGTCTTGCGTTTTGCTTTGTGCTCCGATTAATACTTAGTGATTGTATCCGTCGAAATGAAACATTTGCTGGAATGATTTGTCTTTTACTTAAGTATTCGTTACGACTGCTGGCTGAGTAATAATTCTGTTGGCAATAGGAAGAAATTGTTCTGACTTAAGTGCTGTGACACGCAGCGTGGTGTCGTTTGCGCTTGAAGACGAGCGCGAAAATACTTCGCAGCCGCCACCACTTGCTGTGGCGGTGTGGTTTACGCTCGCTGTGCTGCTGCATCAGCAACTTTTTACGCTCTTTCGCTCGGATTTCCTTCACGAGCGTGTGAAACGCGTCGTCCACGTAGGTGCGCAACGCCGCAGACGTTTCGTAAAAGGGGCAGCCGAATTGGCGGGCGAGCGATTTACCCTCTTCGGTGGTCACCTTGCGCTGCACCTCCAAGTCGAACTTGTTCCCAACCAGCACCAACGGCGTATCCTCAGACGCGCGCACTTTCTGGATGAGTTTGCGATATTCCAGAGCTTCCTGAAAGCTGTGGCGATCCGTCACGCTGTAGCAGATGAGGAAACCATCCCCGCAGTGCATGTATTGGTCACGCATGGCAGTGAATTCAACCTAAACGCACAAATTAGCAATTTGTTGATACTTTAGAAGGTAATTTACTTGTCCAGCTGTGTCCAAAATGTCAAGAAGTGCAGGCTCTCCATCAATCACAGCTTGCTGCTGATAGGAATCCTCTGGCAATCGCAAAACGTGAATTACTGATACTACACAGGGAATTCATTCATTTCTTACCGATTGTAGGGTCATGATAATCGAGGAAGCTATGGCTCACAAACTGCAGAGTGACAGCTGTAAACAACGTATTTGAGCTCATTGCGGAGGTGGAATTGATTGCAAGGACAAACCTGACTTGCCAACACCTCCATCGCCGAGGACTACGACCTTATACACCCTGATTCCACCCCGGGTTGTGTGTGTACCCCCCAGACCGACCAGGGATCGTTCCGTGTCGATGTCCGAGTCCTTGCCGCCCGAACGGCTGGACCCTTGTCTGCATAGCTTGTTGCGCTTACGGTTTCCGCTCGAGCACGCCTCGCCTGCCATCCCGAATCGCCCGGGAGTCGTCCTGAGCGAGGAAAACTGCACCTACCACCGAGTGAGTGGTGCCTGGAAGGCAACCACTTTCTGGGGCCGCCCACCGCCTCTACACCATGGATTCTCTTCTTTGTTTATACCACATCGCGCACTACCCGTCACTACTCGAGTCCCGTATCCTTTTTAAGGAATAACCACTGGAACAGCAGGAATAACTCACTAACACGAACCACACAAACACAGTACTGGAATTGTCAATTGTCACTTACTGTCATCTCTGACAACTACGTCATTGTCAACTGTCAGCTGGCAAACACCGTCATACAAGTTGCCTATAACAAATCAAACACTTCAACTTTATTTTTCTCCCTAACAAAACTCTTAATTAATAAAATAATTACAAATTATTCATCTATTTCGTACCAGTCATCAACCAATTAATCAAATTCAATCTATAAATTTACCCACATTGCGCCTTGATAGTATGCAACCACTCTTGCACCCAAAATCTTTCCCAGCTTAAAACTCCATATAAGCAAACGAAAAAGGTAGAAAAAATGATGAAAAGTTGAAGTAAATATTAATTTATATTACTTGACGCCAAACCAATAAAATATAAAAATGTACTTTGTACATAACGACCGATTACAAGTAGGCTTAAATAAGAAAAGCGAATGTAAACAAATCCAGTATAAAATCCTATCATCCCGTTTATCAGCATTGGAATAACCGTTAAAATCTAACTAGTACGACATTAAAATCAGCTAAAACATGTAACAATCACATAAAACAACCCATTGCCCACCCCATCACAAGATAACAATCAAATTAGACACGTAATCATTACATTCTCTTCAGCGACGCGCCCGGTTCAGTCGACGCATCACCAAATTGGCCACAAACGGCCAGAGAATGATGAACGCGAGCAGATTCAGCGAGATGCCAAACGGTAATCGCGTTTTGCGCATCATCCGCTGCGAATTGTTGGTTTTTAGCTGGCGTTCCAGCTGCCCGATGCGTTCGTTCAATCGTTCGATGTCTGTGCGAATGCTCTGGACGACAGTGGAGATTTCCTGCGAGATGTCCACGCTCAGCGTGCGCGCTCTCGGTCGCGATTTGTGCCCGACGTAGCCGTTGGTCAATTGCGCATTGCTATCACTCGGAATGCTCCCGTTTGGAATGTATTTTGTGCGTGGTTCCAGCGTCTAAAGCCAATTAATCAAGTACTTGAATTATCTCATTCATTAGCTAATTACCTCTATCGTATCCACGTATTCGCCGTCACTGTGCTCGCTATCGTCTTCGATCGGACGCGACGGCGAATGCGAAACGGATCCGCTGCTCGTACTCAGACTGGAGATTAATCGATTAGGCGAGCCTTCTCGCGACGCTAGAAAGGCAATCAATAATTCAATTAATCGATCGATAATTATGAAGCGAATGCTCAAGAACGCAAGTCACACATTAATTAAACGTAATTACGAGCGCATAAAAACAATGGGGAAAGCAGATGACCTTAAAGGCCATTAGTGTGCATTATTCATGCCACACAGCAACAAAAACACTCACCTAATGGTGAATTTGGCTGAGACCTCACCCTCTCAATCACATCCCCAATGACCAATTGTAAATCTTCAAGTTTCAAATTGTCCAATTCGTTTGTGGGCGCATCCAGGAAACTTGCAACGTTCTCTGAGTAACTCATCGTCTCAACAATCCTACAAAGATAAACATTCTCATAAACAATGAATTTCAACCCCAGAAATGGGGTAAATTACGTGTGTAATTCATCCACATATTTTGACATGGCTTCCTCCTTGCTCATATCACCCAGCTTCTTCCACGCATCGTATTTCGCCCTGCTGACCACATCCCAAAAGGGTGGTCTGGGCCCTGTGCAAGGCCCGAGGGTGGCTTGCTTGAAGTAGGTGTAGAACCTGAGCATAAGGTCATGGCTAGGTTGATATGAACCTGCAAAGTGTGTTACATAAGTGAGAAAAAGTGCTTATAACAACATAATGATTGTTATTATTCAATTCAATGGGTGCAAAGTGCAAAGTTCTCTTTGTGACCCACTCTAGCAATGCAATGCAAGAGATCATTAAACAAACAAAGAAATAACAACTGACATCACCTGAGCAACTCAATTAATCATTCGACTTGCTCTCTTGGCGCTCTACCAGTATAAAAACAACGCAATAAACATTACCGTTTTTTGGCAGACTTCGAATAACATTAACAGCTGCATTGAACTTCTGTTCGGTCGTCATGTTCGTCCAATTTTTTTGCGATCGCCGGGACTAATTTCGCGGCCACGGAAGCCTTCCACTCGTCGTTTCTTCTATCACATCAGCCCCACTAAACGAAAGTCACGACGGAATCTTCAAAGTCCAACAAATACGCTCACTAATCAACATTCTACTGATGCTTTTTTATGTCATTGCGTCCGCATTTCGAGGTTACGTTACGTGGGAACCTTTGCTTATCCAGCGCACCGCCAGAGGGCCAATATGAATTCAATTAAAAATTTAATAATTACTTCTAAAACAGCAAACGAAAGCAAATTCCAATCAACAAATTCGACCGCGCACACATCGCCTGCGATCTCACATTTTATTTACAACATGTCAACCACCTAGTGGCACCCAAAAAAGCAAGCGACTCTATCTACACATCCGGTTGTCCTCAGTTAATGTCGCTTTATTTTGCAAATCTTATTATAATATTGTTGTTGGATGACAACGATGCAGTAGCAGCAGCAATCTTATGCTTTCAGCTCAATATTTGGTGTCTTATCGGCCATAATCGCCTTAATATCATCGGCGTCTAGGGTTTCGTACTTAAGTAGCGCCTCAGCGAGCGCCTTGTGCTCCTTCGCATGCGTGCGTAGAATCTGCTTAGCACGCTCGTAGCTATCAGTCATGATTTTCTTAATTTCCGAGTCAATCTACAAAGAATTTAATGAATAAACCATCATCTTAGGTTAGCATTGGTTGTACTTACAGCTTCGTTGGTTGAGGGTCCCAAAATCTCGCCGGAAAACATCTTATTCGACTCTTGCACCGTGCGCAGGCCAACTTTTTCGGACATGCCCCAATCCTTGACCATATGCGTCGCAATCGACGTGGCTTGCTTCAGATCCGAACTCGCACCCGAGGTTATCTTATCCGGCCCGAAAACCAACTCCTCCGCAGCGCGTCCACCCATCATTGTATCCATCATCGCTAGCAATTGCCCCTTGGTGACATGATACCTCTCCTTCTCGGGGATATATGCCGTATGTCCCAAACTGGGTCCTCTTGGTATAATCGTAACTTTATGCAAGGGATGACTATCCTTTGTATAAAACGCAACAATTGCATGTCCACCCTCATGATACGCCGTAATCAAATTCGCCTCCTCGTCAGGAATGCGCGATTTGCGTTCAGGACCCATCAATACCTTATCTCTTGCTGATTCTAGATACTTCATGCTCACTGAATTACACCCATCAATCGCTGCCCTGCAAAGACACAAACCAAATCAATCCACATCCTTTTCCTCACACAAATACTAACCTTAAAGCAGCCTGATTAACCATATTCTCAAGATCCGCACCCGTAAATCCAGTCGTTCCTCTTGCTAGCAGCTCCACATCGATCTCCTTTGCAAGAATCTTGCCCAAATACAACCCCAAAATCTCCTTGCGACCTGTATAGTCCGGTGTTGGTACATTCACCTGCGATTTAAAGCAACACATTCTCAACTGAACAAAAACATAAATAAATCATTTGGGAACATGTGATTAAACATCATGGCCGGCGCCAATTGTTTCAAGATACTCTCTCGCATCGGCCCCATGCATAGGGTACAACTCTCCAATATGTGTCATCAAATTAACCACATAGTACGCAACTTGTTGCTGATAAGGATCTACAATTGCACCATCCTTGTGCTTGCGCTCAAAAGTGATAGCAATCTCATTCCAATATGCATCGCCCGCCCTGCAAAGTGTCGTATGGATTTTGAAATAATCCGCAAGCACTTTAAACAACAACGCTCGCTCGCAGGAAAACCCCATGCGTAGATACCCAATGGGCACCATGTTCGTGCCCAGGCGGGTTTTCAACGCAGTGATATGCAATTTAAATGTATGCTCCGCGGTATCATTATCGTATCCCAAAAAACCAGAAAGTTGATCATTCACATAATGCGCTATAATATCGACTTTGTTATAAACGCTGAGAAACGGATCCGAGTGGTCAAAGATGCGTTGAATCGCTAGGAAATAATCGTAAAGGTATGGATCTTCTGAGAGGTATCCAAAATTGATTTCGGGCACTTGAGCTGGAGGTACAGCATGCTCTTGCTCATCTTCCCCAGTTAGATTTTCAACCAATTCGTGTTCATTAGCCGTGCGCTTCATCCGTTTCGTGTATCCTAAATCCACCACGTAGATGGTACACCTAGTGGACATTTGCCGCTGCTGTAGCTCCTCCAACAGTGGGAAGAGTACATTATAATCAGCTGTACCCTCCCAGAGGCCGTTAATCAGATAGAAATTATCCGTAATCTCATCGACAATCTCCAACCGGTTGTAGGTGTGAAACTTGAGGGGTAGAAACAACGAATACATCGAGTGCAACAAACGTGCAGCACAATCATACTCCGTTTCGTACCTTCTGAGGACTGGTATCAACCCACCACGAAAGAATAACCTCGCTAGTCGTTTGTACACCAGCATCGTCGTGAGCAGGCTGAATGTGCAAATCAATAA
The DNA here is from genome assembly GCA_030264675.1 of Anaulacaspis nigra. Lineage (NCBI taxonomy): Eukaryota > Metazoa > Arthropoda > Insecta > Coleoptera > Staphylinidae > Anaulacaspis > Anaulacaspis nigra. The sequence continues at coordinate 41,825 of JARJDV010004580.1, forward strand.
CCGCTCATTATCGCTTGTCGCGCGACGCAATTCCTCGATAAACACCACGTCAATTCGCTCCGCGATAAACCAATCTCGCACGTCCGCATGCAGTATTTGATTGCGCAGTATATTCATAATCTTAATCTTGCCATCGTCATCATCGGCTCGATTCCTCAACACCCACACGAATCTTTCCAGAATCTCCACAGGCATCTGGCAATTCATTCTCGCCGGATGCGTGAGATAATAACTAATAATGTCCAGCACGCGTCCAAATGTCTTCTCATCCGTAAAGGTGGCCGCTTCGTCTGTTGCGATTTGCTTAAACAATTCCAACACCTCTTGCAATCCGTTGTTACTCTCGTTATCGTACAACTCACCAAAGACGATGCTCTTCCTCAGAAAATCACTCGTCATTCGCACGCCTAACTCGCATGTGCGATCATCCCTGATCATATCAATCAACCGCGTTATAAACCCCGAATCCGTAACAATCACCTCGAGCCCATAGTAATGATCACTCAGCAGCAGCAACATGTCAACCACCTTGTCCAGCAAGTCAAAACCGACCTTGTTAAACATCTGCAGCACGGCTGCTTCAAAGCCGAAATTGTGCATAAATTGTTTCGATTCCTTACTGCCACTTTGCGCAACTTGCATTGCAATTATGCGAAACAATTCTACGTACATCGCTTCCAAATCGGAAGTGTACGAGGAGGATGCAGAAAGCAATTCGACAAATGCACGTGAAGCTACAAAAGCACAAGATTGTTGTGCATCGTTCATGAGCAATTGTAACAATTGCAAAGCGACAACACGCAGTGCACTCTTCGCAGGATCAACGAGTAAATCAACCAGGATGCTTGCTGTGCCTACTGCACAAATGCGCTGCTTGATCAACGTGCTAGAAAACGAGCACAACTTGGCGAACAAATCCAAACTCTTCACTTGCATTTCCTGCTCGCCATCCTTGATAAAACACAGGAGGAAATCCGGGCAGAAATGCGGCATTTTCGACATTTGATCCACCTGCGTCAAGTCCGTTACCGACTGCGAAATAAGCGTAAGGCAAAGTTTTCTCACTTCTAGAGATTTGCTGCTTTTAATTAAGAAAAACAATCGATTCATCAGCTCATTGTTGAACATGAAGCCATTCATCTCATCAAACTTGAGTAAGAGATCAATAAGAACATTGACGCCATTCAGGACGACATTTTCAAGCTCAATCTTCATCAAAATGGCGCCCACTTTCGCGTAAACATTGCGAACTTCATCCAGCAGGATAAACTGTTTATTCAACTGCGTAAATGCCATATGAATCAAGTGCAATGCAGGACCAATTAGCTCTATATCCTTAGAGATTAGCAAAAAGTCCAATTGTGGCCAGAGTCCTGAATCGATAAAGCAATCCAGCATTTTAACATCCGACTCGCAGTATTTATGCGCAGTATTCATCGCATTGCGTGCAACTTCTCCATCGTGGCTTGAAAGCAAGTGTATGATGGTTAACACATCCGTAGTGCGCACATCGACGCCGAAGACATTGCCCACCACGGGTTGCGCTTTCTTGCTTGGATTCTTGGACGAATTTCGCGTCATTTTTGTTACAACTCGTTAATTTCGTGTTAATGATGTAATGACAGTTCCCAAATTGAATGACAAATAGCAATTACAAGCCTACTCACCTCGACATCGAAACGTCCAGGACGCAACAGAGCTTGATCGAGATCATCTCGACGATTCGTCGCACCGAGGACGATAACTCCCTCATTCTGATGGAATCCATCCATTTCACTCAAGAGTTGATTGATGGTTTGATTCGCATAAGGGTGAAGTACACTATTAGTGCGTTTTGCACCCACCGAATCAATTTCATCGATGAAAATCACACAAGGAGCGCGTTCCTTGGCTGCTTCTACGGTAAAAATTCAAATTTTAAGGATAATTCAAAGTGTGACTATAGGCAACTTACTGAACAGATCCCGTACACGTCTTGCCCCTTGACCAACTAAAACTTCATCGAATTCAGGTCCTGCCGCATGGAAAAATGGAACTCCTGCTTCCCCAGCTACCGCTCTTGCAAGCAATGTCTTCCCGGTGCCTGGAGGACCAACGAGCAAGACTCCTTTGGGTAATTTCCCACCGAGATTGGAAAACTTGTCAGGATTCTTCAGAAACTCTACGACATCTTTCAACTCCTGCTTGGCTTCATCCGCACCCTTAACATCATCGAATGTGACGTGAATATCCTCCGGGTCTACTTCCACTTGACTACCGAGTTGTATTCTAGAATATTCGATCATTGTTAGCTGGATTATGCCATGGTGAAGATGGATACTCGCCTGAAAACGGAGCCACTCGTGCTGGCTAATAAACTAACAACGATCGCGAGAAATATGAAAATCGTGAGCACTTGTTGTGCGACTTTAAAGTACCGAGCCATTTTGCCCTGTCTCGCGTTCGGATTATGTCCGAGGATGTATCCTTCAGCGAAAGCAATCTTCAATCGTTCACGCTCCTTATCCGTCATGTTTGGATCGTCCAGTTTCATCATTTTGTTGAATCTTTCGGACTGCTGTTGTTGTGCCGCCTCCGGCTGAGTGGCGGCATTTGCTTCGGGTGTTTCGGGGCCGCTGATGCCCAACAACCCTTTGATTCGACTGAGCAAAGTGGGACTTCGATGGAGCTCGGCTCGCACCGTGCGATCCGTTTTGAAGCCTCTCAATTGGACGTCGAAGGAGCACGAATTATGGCGAAGGATGTCGCGCGTGACCGACTGAACAAACTGTGGTGGGATGTGAACAATAAGTGTGGAAGCAGGTACTCGCGGATGCAGGATTTGCTGGACTGAAGTGGTGAGATGGGAGAAGTAGGTTCGATTCTCACTGAACGACGGGGAGGAAATGTATGAAATGTTCAGCTTTTGAAGGATGTGACTGCGCTCCATCAACGCGCGTAGATTCAGATGTTTAAACATTGTCATGTCGCAGTTTTTCACCGCCTCCAGAAAGCTCTCTGAGCAGCTGACTTGCACCTCATTCTGCTTGTGCTTCTTGAGAATGTGCTGACGATGGCGGGGTGTGATTTTAGCAGAGACTTGTGAGAGAGTGACAATGGCCTGCAAACGCATCAGTTTCAGTCACGACTCGCTGTGAAACGTTGGCATTTTACCTGATTTTGATTCTGAAGCGAAAACATGATGCAAAGTTCACATAGATGTGTACAGTCAGATGATGTCCAAGGGCGCTAATGAGAGAATGGGGGGCGCACACTGGATGCGTTTCAACGGTGGATTTTCACTGTGGGGCAAAGGAACCGCACAAAACAACTAATTAGACAAAAAATAATAGTGAATTGCAATGACAATTTCAATGGACATAACCTATTACCTTGACAACACTCAATATCCACTTCACACGCACGGCAAACCACGCATTTCACTGTCTGAAACACGCACCAACTAATGTCTTATTCGATTAACACTCTCTCGTATTTCCTAATCCCTTTAATTGCGGATTTTAAGGGTGAACAATTACTGACCGATGGCACTGGACGACCTTGAATTACTAATGGCTGCAATGAAAGTTGCATAACGTGTCACAAATGTTTCTCTATTTTTATATGCATGTATATTACTCATTTCTATTGCGTTGTGAAGTCTTATCAATCAACATGATAATTTATCGATAATATGCAAAATAATATTTTGCAATTGCACGTTTCTTGTCAATTTATTTAAAGTTGGCGCACAAGGAAATGTCCCCAAAAGATGACATTAAGGTTACTGTAAACAGCTGATTGTGGTGTTAGTTCGTATGTAAACAATGTGCTGCATGGTGCAGAAAAGTGCTAAACTGTAGTAATAAGTGCATTGTTTATTTGTTTTTATAAAAAAAGTAATTCAAAATGCCGACTGTAATATTATTGGATACATCTTTATCGATGCTGCGACCGCTTCGAATGCAAGAGAACATCAGCCGTAAACAACTTGCCATTCATGGAATTCAAATGTTTTTGGATCATTTATGCGTTCATTCCCGATTGGAATTTATTTCTTTGGTAAATAAACTCTTTATTTGCATGTTTCTTAGCAGATTGAATCATTTATTGTATGCAAGAGTATGTATTGTTTAATTACCTTGTTATTTGATGCTGCTTTGCAGTTATTGCTGAATTATTATTCAAATTTAAAGATTAACAAGGTAAAATTTAAATAAACAATTGTATTTAGTGATTTTTGGTTTTGGTAACTTAAATTTGGGTTGGTGCTCTTGTGGTACTTTGACAGCGCGCACGCATCGCTGTCAGATGGTGCACATGGCGTTCTTCAGGACTCGTGCATTGCACGGCTCGCAATCGTAGCGCGGTGAAAACAGCGATTAACCGTGAATGCGGGCATAAAATTATAGTTCGTATAATTAAATCAGTTCGTCAACTGTGAATCGCGCTTTTGCCGCATGCAAATGCGGTGCGGATAAGGCTAAATAACGCCAGTGTAGTGAACAGCATCGCTTTGGAAAAACCATCGATTTTCTCAGCTATTTTCCGGTGTAATTAACAAAAGCAAGCTTTGGATTACTCTTTCCAACATGTGTGATAAACGCTCAAATGCTAAATGTCGTACGGTGGCTGTACGGTAAGTAAATTCACATTGTTCTTTCCTAACCTCCAAGTCAACACCAACATGTTGGGTTACAGCTATCGTTTCTTGCGTAAACGCCATGAAGACGGCACAAGTGAGATCATCTTCCTGCCGCACGAGGTGCAGAAGCTGGAGGTGGAGTTGCCAGAAGAGAATGTTGAATTGGATCAGGAAACACTCATTGAGGATGTAAATGTTGACTATCTCCGCAGCTTGGATCCAAGGGAATGGAAGAAACAGGATCATTATAAAGTCCTGGGCATTAGCAAGTTGCGCCATGAAGCTAATGATGAAACAATCAAGACAGCATACAGGAAAGTTGTACTTAAACATCATCCTGACAAGCGGAAAGCACTGGGCGAGGAGATCAAACCAGATGATGATTACTACACTTGCATTACAATGGCTTATGACATTCTGGGCACTCCCAGTAAGCGAAGGAGTTATGATTCAGTTGACCCTGAATTTGATGATTCTCTACCCACTCCTAATGAGATGAAGAGGGACTTTTACAAGTGCTTTAGGAAGTATTTCAACAGAAATGCCAGGTGGTCTGAGAAGAAGAGGGTGCCTGACATTGGCAAGGAGCAGAGCACTCGGGAGGAGGTTGATAGGTTTTATTCATTCTGGTATGATTTTAAATCCTGGAGGGAATACTCCTATGAGGATGAGGAGGAGAGAGACAAATGCTCAGATCGGGAAGAAAGAAGGTAAGGTTTACCAAAGTTTTATAATGTTTATGTTGTAATTCTATTTTTTTGGTTAGATATGTAGATAAACTAAACAAAGCTGAACGCCTCCGAAAGAAAAGGGACGAAATGTCACGAATAAGGCAATTGGTGGATATGGCATACAATGCGGATCCGCGCATCGCCAAATTCAAGGCAGAGGATAAAGAGCGAAAATTAGCAGCAAAACGCGCACGTCAATCGGCGATTCAGGCGAAACGCGATGAGGAAGAGCGAATCGTGCGGGAAGCTCAAGCAGCTAAAGAGCGCGCTGAGGCGGCTGAACGAGCAAGGATTGAGGCAAAGCGACAAGAGCGAGAGGTGCAGAAAAAGGCGCTTAAGAAGGAGCGTAAAGCATTTCGTGATACGTGCAAAACAAACGAGAATTTCGCTAGTAATCCAGACGACAATTTACGTCACTTACAAGCGATTGAGCGCATCTGCGAGCAACTTTCCGCTGTTGAGTTGTCTGAGCTAACGAAGAATGTGCGCAATGAAGGGGCGGCTGCATTCAAGCGAGCTGTGCATGCCAGTGAAGAGAAGGCTAAGAAAGAGGCGTTTGCCACAGTTACAGGGCAGACACCAACGTACCAGGCGCAAATCGCACAGCAAGTCGCGAAAACATTGCCGAAAAGCACGCCTGAATGGAGCACAGAGAACGTGCAGTTGCTCATCAAGGCTGTAAACTTGTTTCCGGCGGGCACAGGCCAACGCTGGGAGGTCTGCGCGAACTTTATCAATCAACATGGCGAATTTCCTGAAGGCTGCAGCGGCAAGTTTACCGCGAAAATGGTCCTTGCGAAAGCTAAGGATATGCAGAGCACAGACTTTTCACGCAGCAATCTGAAGCAGGCGGCAAACAAGGATGCATTTGATAATTTCATCAAAGAGAAGAAGGTTGCAAGCAGCGTGGAGGATGTGGAGATCTCCAAGAGTGGTACTGTTGTTAATGGCAACCATGCAAACATGGAGAATGATGCGGACAAGAACGAGAGCGGCGATGGGAATAACAAAATGGCGAATGGAGTTGCCAGCTGGACGACCACCGAGCAACAGCTGCTCGAGCAAGCATTGAAGACGTATCCGGCATCGACGGGGGATCGTTGGGATCGCATTGCTGAGTGCATACCCAATCGAAGCAAAAAGGAGTGCATGCGACGATACAAGGAGCTCGTGGAGACAATCAAGGCGAAGAGAGCGGCGCAAGCGGCGGCGAAATAACATTTGTGCGCCGCCGTGATTAGATAATTTAAATTATACATGTCTACTAGCTGATGTATTGTAATTATTGCATTCACGCATGATGCGGTTAGAAGTGTCATGCCGAGTTGCGAACGAACTCGACGCGTACGTGGGATACGAAATGATATTAAATATCTTGCGCATACGCCACAATCCAATGAAGAAATGAATTGTAAATTATGTTGTTGAATTAACAAGGCTGAAATTTGACATTGCTGAGAATCGAAGCGAGAGTTTTGTTTGATCCTTAATTCCTAATATTCTGTAGTTGATTTGGTTGGGGTATGTTTGCAGGTTACGTTTTCCTCGAATTATGAGGAACGATTTCCATTTACGCGTGATTACAGTCACATCAAGAAGGTGCTGAGTGGTATTGAGGAGTTTGATAAGACGTGCATTGAAACTGCGTTTAAGGGGGTGAATCAGATCGTTTTGGAAGAATGGGGTAATAATACAGCTTGCCAGGTGAGTTTGGGGATGAAGGTGGTGAGGATTGTTTGGTTAAGTGGGGTTTTGGTTGTAGATTATCCTGGTGACTGATGGTAATACCGGTATTGGACCTGGATCATTGAAGGAGTCGTTGAATCGATATCATCAGAGTGCAGGAAATAGTTATCTGAAGTTCTCATTTCCGGTTAAATTGCATGTTGTATGCATTTGTTCGCCGAGCGAGCCGGAGTTTATTCGCTGTCGAGGACAATATCAGAGGTTGATTGATATCAGTGGTAATGATGGATCGTTGATTGTGCCTGAGCAAGCAACGGAGGCGGGTGTTACAGCGTTGTTTCATAAATTATCAGATGATATGTATACGAGTTTCAAGGGGTTGTTGAAATGCGGCAATTTGGATTCGTCAATTTATTTGTCGCCTGTGCCTATGGTAAGTTTGCAGTGGTTTTGTAGGGTGGAGGATGATAAGTTTGAAGTTATTGCAGCCATGCACAATTGAAACTGACTTTGAACGGAAGACGTACACGGTTTCGAAGACGTTGGAAGTGGTGGGGTTCATTTCGGTGGCTGATATAGGGTCACCGATGGGTGTTAGTAGACATCTTATACTTCCAGCTACACAGAATGCACAGCCTGCGATTAAGCAGGAAATGGAGTGTGATGATAACAGCATGGAGGATGATAAAACACCCTCGTTTTGTGTGCTGTTTCATGGCGCATTGAAGGTGGAGAATATGGCGGCACTGGTGACGATCAGTGAGAATTGGTTTGGGTTCATCTACTCGTGGGCGGATTCCAAAAAGAAGTCGAATTTAATGCTGACCTTGCTCACGCCCGGTGCTGATTCGGTACCGTGGTTGGGCGATTTGAATAATCTACATTGCGCGGAAGGGGTGAATCAGGATATACTCATGAATTTCCCTATGAGGTCGGTGGAGAAGCGCAGTTATTCGCAGAATAGCGTTGTTTGGATACGACAGGCTGGGTTGCAGTCGGATATTCAGAAGATTTTGAGACATGCGAAGAAGTTGCCAGAGAAGACGCAACAGTTTTATAAGGTGAGGGGAAAGATGTTGGGTGATTGGATATATTTGGGTGTTTTTAGGAGTTGAATCGATTGAAGAAGGCTGCATTGCAATTGGGATTCATTGATCTGTTATCCGGCATGGCGAGGATATTCGAACAGGAAATACAACAATTGCCGCCGAATGCACACGCGGAGATTGCGATCCAGCTGAAGCATGCGGCGAATGTGTTGCACAAAACGCAAATGCATGATCATAAGTTGATCATGCCCTATCAAAGCAGTTATAATGCTTAAGAAGTGAATGTTTTCAATAATAAAAACGCAGAATTTCTAAACAATAATGTAATTATTTGAATTTGCTATGGGCTAAGGGGATTTTATATAGGATTTGCATTACTTTGCGGCAGGCACAGTATCGTTTGAAGATTGAATGGGAGAACTTGCTCAAGATTAAAAATGCTTACAGTAGTTTAAGTAAGTGACTCTAGGTGGCGACAGGTAAGATGGAAATTAAGAAATGTTTGAAAATTCCTAAATTAAGTAAGAATTTTACATAGTGTTATATACATTTTTTTAATGTTATTACAGTATCACAGATGTAATAGTTAGCTTAGCTTTGAATGCAAAAATATGCAGTTTTACGAGAAAATTTTCAATTTTTCGAATAAATAAAAAAATTGAAAATTGTTTAAAATGTTGCATGGGTTCGATTCTTATGAGGCTCCCAATTATGGGAAAAATAGTTAAAAAATTCTATATATTATAGTTTTTGAGAAAATGACCCTTTTTGTTGTTTCACTTTTTTCCCATTTTCTTGGAAAATACTGAACTAAAATAAACGAAAAAGACTACAATGTATACCTACAATAACTATTGATCGGCAGGCGTTTAAATTTCTTTGCTATCTGCTATAGTTTTCTTGTAAACAACTACTGAAATTGAACACGGTGATTTTATCATGTTTTTCTAAAATATTATTTAAGCCGATTTCCCGCAAAAATATAAGACTCATTATTTTTTACGTAAGACTCGATTAGTTTATTTATTTAATATCCTTTAAATGGAATCATTTAGTTAAGTAGTTTTTCCGTTAAAAAAATTCAAAGTTGGAACTTGTATATTTCAAGTGAAATTTTTATCCATGTTTAAACGCGATTAATCAGGTTTGCATTATTCCTACAATAATAAAATTATGCTGATTGATAGAGTATGTAATCTAGTTTCTTATAGTCAATATTTCATTTCGCTAAAGTCTTTCTGTGAATTGTTATTAATTTTTGAAAACAACTTACCAAAAATTAAAGGTTAAAATACATCTTGAAATATCTCGAAAACGCTTCTAACGATTTTAAATATTTATACAACATTTTCAAGTATTTTTAATTATTAATAAACACTGCGAATTTGGTTAAAGTCGACCAGTTATTTTAAGAAATATTGCAATTTTAATAATAGCTTTAAACAAATTTGACACTTGCATACCTGGGGTGGAAAATTACTAGTTTACTATGCTTATAGCATAAACTATCTAATAATGGGCTTATTTATTAGTTAAGACAGGATGTAGAATAAATAATTAGTTATAAACAATTTAAATCACAAACTAGACTTACACTCAACCGATCACTAAAAGTGGCGCGAAAAGACTGAGCGTGGGGTGACTGCGCAATAGGTGAGGTGTACATCGTGCATCTCTCTCTGTATCATTGCGAAAATGCCTGGAGTCTGCCAACAGCGTCGTTTACAGGCAAAACCATGAAATGCATAGTAAAAATACTGCGTATGTGTGAGTGAATTTCGAAAATTTTACTTTTTTAAAAATTCGCAATTGACTATAAATTTACATGATTTCTATTACCATTGGACCTAAAATTACGGGAAAAATAATTTAAAAATTCCATATGTAATACTTTAAGAGAAAATTGACAATTTAGAAAATTCACTTTTTTGCAATTTTCTCGAAAACCGCTCAAGGAAAATTAATCCAAAAATTACCAGTTATGCCTAGGCTAATTGATAATCACATACCGTTAAGATTATTTCTATATCGCTTACAGTTTTGCCACAAAAAATTCTTGAATTTTAAATGCAAATTAAATCTTGTTTTTTTCAAAAATTATTTTATGGTATTTCCTCTAAGATTTGCACAGTAACTTTTTTACGAGTGATAATCAATTAGTTGGTGTATTAGATAACGTTTTTATCCTGTTCATTTATCATGTAGTTTATTTTTAAATAGCTTAAGAAACAGTACATAGTTGCACAGTTAAATTGTTTATATTTTTCATTATAGCATTAACAATATCTACTATGGTAATTGATACCTAATGTTATTATTACCTAGTTAATGCTATAAACATAGTAAATCAATGCTGTTTTACGTTGAGTTCGCGGTGTTCGTCAAATTCCTCTACTGCAATAACTTAAATGGCAATAACTCATAAACTAGTTATTGAAACTTAATCAAACTCACAGGATTTATAAACTATTATTATTACTTTCAGATAATGTATTTTATATTAACATTGATCCTGCCGGGGAGCGAAGCTTGGGTTGCGCCGTCCTGGGGACGATCTTAATACAAACGGGCTTCAACTGTTGTTAAAAATTGGGTCCTTAAGGGCTCCGTGAGGCAATTGAACATATGTAATTGAACAGTCCATTGAAGTCCCTAGAGGTGGTCAAGGAATTGAAACGATCCGTAGTAACATAGTTGGGTTCATATACAACTTATAACTGTATGGGTTGCAAGTGTTGTGGGTTCAAATCACATTTCTCTATTTACTGACTCAAATATAGACAATATATCCATCCTAAAACTTAAATTTGCAAGTGCCTATGTTAGACTAGATGGACCGGGGGGTGCCGAGCGACTTGGAAGTCTCGGGTTTGATCCCTGGGACGGCTGAGTCTTCTTATTTAATTTAAGTTTCAGTTCCTTGTGTGATGGGGCCCCAAATGGACTTTGTTGTGTTTTAAGAGCCCTGGAAGCATATGAGGAGTTAATTTTTAATTTTAAAGCCCGTATATCGTCCAAAGGAAACCCACCCCAAGCTACCGCTCCCCGGCATGTCGACCAGCTGCGGCCGCGGCTGATGTGCGACTGCCTCCCTATTCCCGATTTTCGTTACCAACAGGCGGCGTATTGTGACATAATGCTTCGTAATTTTGAGGAGGTGGCTAGGTCGTTTAATGGATAGAAGGGGTACCCGTGTTTAATTATTTTAAAAAAGCTTAGAACGCGCCGGATTCGAACGCAGGACTCCCAAGTGGTAGGAAAGCCCTACACCAACTATGCTGTTGACTGTCTCATGCAAGGTATATTGTAACATATACTTTATTCTTTATATAGGAAAGTATAATTATATATTAAAAAGTACTTGGAACTTGCATTTCAAGTTCATGAAGGATACAAAATATCCTTCATGAATCATCTCTATTCTTGATGAAAACTAACTGGCCTGGACATTTTGTAACCATAATGAAATGATGTTTACGTACAATCCAATCCATATCCTAGAAAGAGACATGAATTACTCAAACATTCTAATTGTAAATAAAATTGAACCTGGTCTACAACAATGCAAGTAAACACGATTAGACTCCATGTTCAACCTGCTAATTAGTAATTAGTCTATGAACTTTCAAGGATTTCAAGGATTTCATCCAGGATGCCCTCCTTGCACATGC